>WTSP01002762.1:130855-164141 GCA_025331215.1 Actenoides lindsayi
CTCGCCCTACTTGCCTTCCCTCCAATCTTTTTTTTGTCCCTCCTTTTTTTTTTTTTTTTTCTTCTTTTTTTTTTTTTTTGTTAAACCACCAAAGCTTTAAAGATTACTAAGGTAGATGTTAGTCTCCAGCTGGTATTAGGTGGATCAAATTCTTCACTCCTTTCATAATGGAGTTACTTGTTTGCCTTTTCTCTTTCATGCCTGTGGAAAGCTGCCTCCTGACTTGCTGACACAATAGGAGAAAAGAAAAAGATGAAGGCAGTATCAGACCTGAAAGTTCCCATTTTTTTTAATAAGCTTATTCAGGCTGATGCAAGCGCCTGACCTTCATGTGGTTCACCAAAGCAGTATAAAAGCAAGGGCTCAACACTTAACACCCTCATGCTTTTTATGGTGTTGATGTAATATCCAAGAAACAAGTAAACAGACACACGTGTTTCGTCACTGCACAGCAGGTTGAATTAAAGATGGATCGATTTCTTTCCAGGCAGGCTAGAGTTACAGCCTGTGTTATGTGGATGCAAAGGAGAAACATTGTTTAGGAAGTGGCTGAAGAAACAGGTTATGTTTACAAGTAGTAGTCTCACCAAGCTCCTCTTTAAATCAAGATGGTTGGTATTTTGGTGTCATCTGTGGTCTACAAGCATAATATCCTGGGGTGGGGAAATGTGCTCGCTCTCTCACAGACGACTCTAAACTTGGTTTTCCAGTCTCCCATTTTCCTGTCTTCTCTGCTTAGATGGTATGCTCTGACTGCTGGCTAGCTGACCTTTAAGCACATAGCTTTCTTGCAGGGGTGAGGTGGAGGATGCCTTGCTGCCGATGCACATTCACCAGGTCAGCAGCAACTGTAGTGCTTTGATGGATGTGAACTATTTGCTGGGTGAGCTGGGTTATTTCTTTTCCCCTTTCAGGGAACTCGTTTGTTTTTGGAGGGAAATCCTTCCCTTGTTCTAATTTGAGAGCTGCTAAGCAGTTCCCAGATTGAGAGAGGAGGCGCAGAGAGGTCCTAGTCAATGGGCCAAAATTTAAGGGGAAACAGCCAAGGAGAGTGCAGAGGAACATCCATTTCCATTGCACAGAAACAACTGTTTCTGGCATAAAAAGCCTCACATGAAGCTGTAGAAAGGGAAGCAGGTAAAACTGAATTTAGGAGATGTGCTGCCTCCTTGAACTTCAGGTGCTTCCTTGAGCTGCTGGCTGTTGTAGCGTATTACAGTAGGTGCAGGAAGGCCACTAATGTAAGTTAGCAGTTTAACACCTCTAAAAACATTGTTTAGCAGGGAGAAGGTCAGCTTTGGCTTGCTGTATGATGGGATGTAGCACGCCTAAGGCTAACAACATCATTCTGACGCTAACTCGTGCTGGGGGGCAACAAGGGCTGTGAGTCACATCCCTGCCATACCCGGTGGCCTCTCTTCCATCTGCTCTTGCAGTAGGTGCTTTCCCGCTGGGTTTTTTTGCCAGCTAAATATAGAGGATTGTGTAGGTGGCTTTGTAGTGACAGCTGTCATTGGGGTTCACCCAGTTCTGCAGAAGCTTCAGTTGGATCTTCCTGTCCCCACCAGCATTAATGCAAAATGCTGAGCTCAGTCACAAACACGTAGAAAAAAAAGCTAATAGTGAAACCTGACAGTGCCTTAGCACTTGCAAACCACCTCCCTGCTGCAATGGGCACAGCGGACACTTTCTGCGCCGGTGATGCAGGATGCAAAACAGTGGGGCTCAGTGATTCCTCTTGCTTCCCTGCTGAGGGGGGTCCAGGCCTCCCCATGCTCCTTAGAGCATTCCCCGGGCCGTTTGCAACGTGATCTATGCAGCGTGCTTTCAGCATGACGGATGGGGGTCAACTGCCATAAAAAAAAAGGAAGGTGAAAGAGGCGTAGTCCGTTGGGATACTGATGGAGCCTACCCTCAGGTTTCAAATCGTGCTTTAGTTTTGCAGGAGATCTTTGGAAAACGTGACTGAAGCTTTATGGTATTTTCAGAAAACCCAAACAGTAAAACTGGCTGGCGTTAACAAGGCCAAGAAGGGCTCCCATCATCAGTTCACAGCAGTCTTTCTTTGATGATTTTTTATTAAGCATCCTGTCTTTGCTATGCAAATATGTGCAAAGAACACAACATGGCTAAATGCAACGTGCATCAGAGCTCCTTAATCAGGAGCAGACACTTATTAGTCATTGCATACATCCAGGAAGCCATTATGGTATCTGTTCTGCATATGGATGATGAATAATTTACAAATAATTCATCAAAACCCTAACAGGTGTATTGACATGATACTGACTCCGAATGAGACCGTACTGCCTGGCTGCTAGTAGTGTAGTTATTGATATGAGGCTTTTTTTTCCCTCCCCCTTCCCATCTTCCCTTAGTCTCCAAATCTCCCATTCAGGTTTGAGGTTTTTCCCTGTCATTCACATCAAATGATTCATAATCTGCAGTTGATACCACAGCATAAAGCAAGGTTAAAGAAACGAAAAAAGTCCTGATATAAATGTCTCCATTCAAATTTACTGCAGAACAAATACTAATCTTAAAGGTGCACGTGCTAAAGTAACCCTTTTATATTCCTGCCATAGGTTAGATGGTATTTTTGACAAAGGTCATGCCAAAATGAGTTTAAGCCTTCTATCTGAATGATTTCCTTTTTTTTTTTTTTTTTTTTTTTAAATTACAAAAAAAATTGGTTTTGTGAGTGGGTAGTACTCAAGCAAACTAGTATGTGTAGGAGTATAGTGGTGTTGCCCCTAAATCCTCTGTTAGGCTCCAGCAGTTTGTAGTTAAAGGAGACCCGAAGGCAGCAGCATCATCTCTGTAGCTAGAGATGGATCCGCATTCAGCCTGCAGCTCAGCCTGGATCCTGCTGGAGACTTTGTGAGAAGCCTGTGGATGTTCGACTCAGAGGGTCAAGATCACTTAGCCCCAGTGAAACTCTAAATGACCCTTTGGAAATACCTGTATCTCTCTGCCTGTGGCCTACAGAGACAGAGCTTCCTTGAGCTCTTGAGCTGGGTACCTCAGTTGGGCGCTGAAGTCAAACTGGATGGGTGCAGTCCAAAGGGACAATCTAGCTCCAGAGGCTTGAGTTTCTAGCAGTGCCATGGCAGGACTGCTCATCAGGCTTTACGTGGAGCCACAGCTTAGGAGGGCTGGCCTAAGAGACCTTCTTGCAGATTTACGGTGTAGAATTTTTAACGCAGTGAATGCCCTCTTTGGGCCAGAAACAGTTTGTCACTTGATGTGATAAACTTAACAAGTATGAGTAGTATTTGATGACTGTCCCATTTCGTTTTCAGCTGAAACAAATAGTCAAGTTGAAAGCATAAATGATCCTAAGGGAACAGAGCAGGAAGCTTAAGTAACAGGTAAGACCTTTATGTCTATTCCCCCTCCCTCCCCCTTTTCCATTCAGTTTCTGTTTGAGAACTTGCTTTAAAAATTACCTTAATTAAAGGTGGAATTTACTCAAAAGAAAGAAGAGGAAGACAAAATACAAAGGAAAAGAAATTGTCTGATATGACCCATATTACACTGAAAAATGAAAATATCCAGCAGACTTGATTTGTCAAGTAAATATTAGAGTAGCAGTCTGCAGCTGTAATGGATTTAGACAGTGCACCGTCTTAGATCATCAGAAAGCAAGACAGCACCAAGATAAGGAACAGAAGAGTAACTGAGTGAACAATTTTTGGCATTGCTTAGGAAAATGACAGGCAATTTATACCGGTTGGAACCGAGCTCAGTTCTTACACAATCTGTATTCTGGGAACAACAGGTTCATGTCACAAGGGGTTTATCGCCCTTGGCTCTCCGCTGCCTAATGTCACTTGTGGCAATACCACTGAAAAACAAGGCAAAGTCAGGGAGCTGCCTTCTGGAGTTCTGCTGCCTCTTGGAGCTTTTTTATGGCTTTATACACTAAATGACAGTGCTGTGGAGGGAGCGGGCAGTGCTTGTTGTTGTGGCAGAGCTCGTCATGGGCATAAACAGCCTCGCCCTTAGATAAAAATGAGTAATTGGGTATGACGACTGAAGTCCGAGGCTCATCCCCAATTACAAGGCAGCAGTTGCCATTTCTCCTTCAAAAGCAGTTTTCAAGCGTTAATGCGTGCTGCTTCCTTCAGCACAAGGGTCATCGTGAGATGCCTATATCATATACAGCAAGATGCATTATTTATGCTTGTAATGGCATTTCATATAACTCAAGACCAAATATAGCAGCTTTCCAATGGCAGCAGCTGTATCACAGAGATTTAAAATACAAAGTCTTATTACTGAGTGTAGACCTTTGTCCTTGTCAGCATATAGAGGATGTGCTGCTGTACTGCTGGAGTGAGAAATAAGCCTGATGGGGTCCCTGGTAAAAAGTACAGAGGCAAAACCAGAAGACACCCTCACCATTAAAATACAGCTTCCACAACCTTACCTTCCCCCTCCCCTACCTTCTGGTTGTCAGTTCTTTTCAGTCAAAAAATGACTAATGAAGTCCTTGCTGTTAAAAATACATGGAAAGGTTAATACACTTCCTCAGTTTTTTCAAAAAAGAAAATAAATTGAAAGAAATCTGAGGATTATTACTGCTTTGACGTGGCCTGTAGGAAGTCTGTGTTTCATGATGCATTTTCCCATGGAAATGAAGATCTGTGAATGCTTTGAGCATCACATCCTTCACAGCTCTCTACTGAAGTCCTCCCAGCTCTGTTGCCCCTGTTTTAACTGCAGGGAGTGGGTCCCTGGGGAGGATCGATCAGCCTGTTAAAATTCCAAGGGTCTCACTTGGGTTTTTCACAGCTGAGGAGATCTGTTTGCTTACTACGTTTAGTATTTTAATGTGTTGTTTTTTAACGTATGTTCTGTGGTCTAGCACCAAAGAACCCACCAGTGCTGGGGGGTCTCTGATACCAAGCTGGGTAGCACAGTGCTATGGAAAACCAAGAAACCCTAATGAACACCGTTGATGTGCTATAGAGATAATAGTGACTGTTACATATATACACTGTGAGGCACATACACATGCTGCACATGTGATGGAAAGAAAAGCTGTAAAAGATGAGACCTGGGTTCTGTACAGACATTTGAAAATTTGCCTTTTTTTTTTTCCCCCCTCCTCTGCTGTGGTGAAGGAAGGATGCAGGAGAGGAGAGACCCGAGGAAACCCGATGGGCAGGCGCTGACATCCTACGGCATCATTCTTGGCAGAAAAGAGCACGCAGAGATGCTCCGTGGGTTGGGAGGGAGGGAGCTTTTGGGGAATGACTCTTTGCTTTAGTTCCTCTGTTCTTCATTGCATTTTGTTCTGTAAGCCTGTTGGAAAGAAACATAACTTCCCAGTTCTAATAATGTTTTGCAATTATCCCTGCAATTACAACAGTTTCTTCTGAACTGCGAGTCCCTGTCTTATATTGGGTCTCTTTTCCTCCTGCATCGTATCATCAGTAGCCTATTTCCAGGCCCACTCCTTTTCTAGCATCTTTATCTTCTTTCCCAGTTATGGTACTGCAGGCAACCTGTGGGAGCCAGTTTATTCTCCTGACCACCCCTTTTTCTTTTTCTTTTTTTTAATATTAAACTGTTCCCTAGGATATAAATGGAGATTTTCTTCGAGAACATGAACTGCCACAAAGGCAGTATCTGCACACACTGATAAACAACCACGCTCCTTGTGCTAGGGATTTGAAAGACTAGATGCTCCAAAATCTCAGAGTTATTGGTAGAGGCAGCTCTGTGCATTGCCCACCTCCAGGCTTGTCGATTGGCAGCTCCTGCTGGTACCCGCCAGCAGCTCTCCGTGTCCAAACCCTGGCTGCTGGAAGAGGTGCTGGCCCAATTCCCTGAGGTCCGTGCTGGAAGCAGAGTTGGCACATAAACTCTTCTCATCCCGCTGCCTCAGGATTGGCCATGGCTCTGCCCTTTGCCTTTCTCTCTGTCGCAGGAAAGCTAAACCGTCACCATGTCAGATGCTGTTCCCTGTCTCTCTGGGGCTTCTATACTCAAATAACACCCCAAATCAGTCCTGCTTTTTTTCCAGCTAGTTCCACACACCTCAAAATAAAGTACCTCTGGCTGCAATACTTCGGCAAGAGATATTTCCTTGAGCCTGTGAGTGACAGAGAACAACAGGCAATCTGCATTCAAGGCATCTTTAAATACAGCATTAACAACTTCACACCGTATCTTGTGTGAGCCTTCGTTATATTTTCTACTGCATATGCATGATTTCTTTTTTTTTTTATTATTATTATTTTCTTTTTCTTTAAAAAAGCAATTAACTGTTATTTGGAAAAGAATGTCTCACCATATGTCAATTATTCTGCCAGCAAATGCTGCACTGAAATTTTTAGAAATGGAACAAAAGGGTTTCACATCCATTTCCCCAACCATGCTGTAACTAAAACCGATAGACAATACACTTGACAGAAGAGCACACAGCTCATGTCCAGGGTGTGATGCACTACAGACTGTATTTCAAAACACTGCTGATAATCATTTGATAATTTTAAGCAAAGTAATTGCTTTCGGTCGACTGGTTTGTTTGTTTGTTTCCTTGTTTTTCCCAAATATGCATGAATCCCAAAATAGTTATTAACTAGCTGGCCAAAAAAACAGACAAGGATAAAAAAAGTGAAAACCAAGGTAAGATGTAACTCTAGCCTCCCAGCTAGACTATGTTTGGTGATAAATTGTCTGCTGGTGTAGCTGTGAGTCAAATGTGGCCCTAACGCACCTAGCACTGGCTATGGCAGTTGGTGGCTGCCATCATCTAAAGGTTAATTCCAAAGGGTGTCAGGACAAGCAAGGATTAAAAAGAAAACCAGGAAAACCCCTAGATTTCACCCAGAGAGTGTGTCTCCTAGAAAGCCAGCCACCCTGCCCCCTCATCTCCCTGTGTGCCACTCCAGCTTGTTTGCATCTGATGGGATCAGAATAGTATTTCTGTGTGCTGGCTTGTGTGGTGTTTTAACCCGGGTGACACTAGCTCCAGAGAAGATCTTGAGGAGCTGCTTCGTCACCTCTTTGTCCCAGAGATCGGTGAATGGATAACTCTGAATTGAACTGCCTGCAAAAGGAGTGAGCTGACATAAGCCAATGAATTTCATTTATAATATTGCTAGGCTTACCTAAACTTGCTAGATAACATGCCCCTGGCCCTTGTTCTCCTCAGAGCACCCTTGAAGTGACTCCTTGCTCCCTTTGAGGTGTCTCTGCTGCTTTTCTTTCCCACCCCTGCAATCATGCTTGACAGAACATCTCTTTTGGGACATAGAATATTTTTTCCCGCTGTTCCTTCACCTTCTTTCCAGCCAACTGCAGTTCTGCAGTGGGAGGCCTTGTGGGTAATACCTTTTACATGGTGTGAATCCCGTATGTTTCTGTATATTTTCCACACTGGGTGATTTTGATGGAAATGTCCTGTCTTAATAGGTGGGGCAGGAGTAGGTAAATACTTTGGGAGAAAGGGGAATAAATGCATTGGATGTCTCTCCTCTCAGTTCTCCTTTTGTGTAGTCATGTTGAAAAGACCAGGATTGAAGGGCTCCCTCCATCTAAGTAAGTGGGGGAACCGGCCCCACAGGGCAGGGAACAAACTTGTCGAGCTTGACTTTGAGCTGTGCAAAATGTTGAGGACACCCAAGGAAGCCAAGTCTTTGGCTGGGGTGAACTGAGCTCCACAGAGCTGTGATAACTTCAGTCAACAGAGTATCTGTTGTGGTTTAGACCCAGACAGGAGCTGGGCACCACGTGTCCACTTGCTCACACATGACCACTCACAACCCTGGTGAGATGGGAAGGAGAATAGGGCAAAAAAGGCAGAAAGGTGTGATGGTTCTGCAAGGAGACAAAGACTCCTTCAACACCTTGTGAAGGCTGACTGATCATTAAAAAAATTTAACTCCAAAGATGCGTCACATTTGACAATCACTAGCCCCTGAGTGTAGTTTCATTTCACTTTTCACTTAACCTTGGTTCTCAAACAGCAGCAAGTCTTTGAATCATTGAACCATTCACCCAAGGATGCAACAGCAAAGCATGAAGCCCAGGTAGGAAGTGTAAAGCAAGGAAACATTAGAGATGACTAAGTGCTTATAGGACAATTTGCAGCCACATCTCTATCTGTGTTTCTTCAAGTGGATTCTGGTTCGAGTTGTTAAGGTTTTTTCACCAATCACAAAGCAAGTATAGTTTGGCAGCATGAGTTCTTCAGCTGTGTTAGTAGTGGAGGCTGGACCCATGCCCTTGGATGCCATCTCCGCTACTCTTGCTGGAGCTGTAGAAATCCAGGGAGCTGATTTGGTAGAAACGTTGGTTTCATCAGACCAAGAATCACCCCATAGGGATTTATGTGAAGGGTTTTGATTTAAACCCATAATGTGTTGGCAGTGGGTGGCATAAAGGGAACAGCAGCCCTTTGCTGCTGATGTTTGCGTACGAAGTGTCAGTGTCTGTTTGGTCATTGTTTCTCCTATGTCTGAAAGTGCTCACCCCTACCATCAGGCACAGTATTCCTCGGGCTGGTGACTGCTCCGATGACAAATGGGTTTCCTTCCATACAGACATCCAAAGGGCATGTTTAAGACATCGTCTGTAATAAAGGGTCACACACTGCTGCAACTAATTGTCAATATTTCTATAAAGCACTGAGAAAGCCTCTCTCTAAATTAACAGTATTCTGCTTCAAGCACTTGAATAAAAATACGTAAAAAAAAAAAAAAAAGCACCCCACCTTTTCTCTATATGCAGTGCATGCTAGCTTTGCTTTAAAATTACAAACTTAAGAGAGTATGTGAATCTATTTTCTCGGGGAGTAGGGGTTTTTACCATATGCTTCATCCAGGATTTGCCTTACACTGACATTTGTGATATACAGGAAAGTTAAAAAAAAAAACAAAGATTTGTGAAAATTAAAAGAGGTAGTTTTCTCAATCCAAAAAATACATTTTTACTTCAGTGCAAAGACAGGTAAACTGTTGCTTGCAAAATGTCTTGGTGTAGAAGCTGTATCAGTTACCACACGCCTCTTCTGTTATGCTGTCATTTACATGCTGAATTTGCCTCTGGGTCTGTCTTTTTCCTTTTGTCTGTGCCACACGTTGGAAAACGTAAATAACCGATGCCTTCATACTACAATGTTTGTTAAAGCAAAACATTAATAAAGCTCATCCTGAAGACAAGGCGATGCCACTTGTGTTTTTCCCTCCTCCATTCCCTCCTACCTGTGCTGATCGTGCAGATGTTGTTTCAGTTGTCACTATTTCAGTTTGGACATAAAATCACCAGCATGCGCAGCTGGGTCCTCGTTTGACTTTATCATTCACTAGGTGGTGGATTCTGGTGAGAAACAGGTACCTCAGAGGGACTTTTCAACTCAAAGGGTTGCTTTGTCAGCCCCTTCACTGCACCAGAGATGGTGGACATTAGGAAAAACTTCTTCACTGAAAGGATTGTTAAGCATTGGACCAGGATGCCCAGGGCAGTGGTGGAGTCACCATCCCTGGAGGTATTTAAAAGACATGTAGATGTGGTGCGGAGGGATGTGGTTTAGTGGAGGGATTGGCAGTGCTGGGTTAATGGTTGGACTCGATGATCTTAAAGGCCTTTTCCAACTGTAATGATTCTATGATTTTATCTTAAATCCCTGGTATCTGTCAAAAAATGCAACCATATATTTGCAATCTACAGGTATAATAGAGAACACACATCATACACTAGATGTTAATGGCCTTTTCTGATGTCACTTATTTCAAGACTGAGTGAGGAGAAGATACTGGAAAGGTTGGGAAGTTGCCTTTTTTCTTCCCATGGCACCGGTATAGCTAAAACCACTTGTATCTCTTCTTATCCAAAGTCAAGGATTTAATTGTTGGTAACTGAAGTTAAGGGCTATCTCTGTGTGTTTGAAGCTCTCTGAGGAAGAGATTCCCTCTCTGAAGTTTGACCTTTCTTTGTCTTCTGCAACCCAACCCTTTGACTGACAAATGGAAGAGGACAAGGCACAGGAGATAGGTGGCAGTGGGGAATGACAGCCTTTTTGCTGTCGTGTATGGTTGTAGCAGCAGTGAGACAACCTGAGAGAAATACCAGGAGGAGCTATAACACAGCATCTTGTTGGATTCAGGTTGTAATGAACTCCATTTTCGTTGTATCTCAGGGAATGTCTGGCCTTGAAGGAGGTGCCCGCTTTGCTTACACTGTAGCCTATTCCTGCTGCAAGGGACCATTTTTGTCTGTGCTAGGTGTATATGTTTAAAAGGAAAAAAATAAATTCAGCTAGGATCAGGACCTGTCCAGACTACCCTTTTTGAATAGCACAGGCTCAAGAGGAAGAACCTATGTGGTTTTGGAGGATGCATGTCTTTGAGGCTGCTCAGCACCTTGCAGCAATGGGTGTTTGTCCAGATGTGGATTAGGCAAAGAGCAGGTCAGTCTGCTAAGATGAGATGAGTGATAAACTATCCTTAACGATACTCCTGTTGCTGCTGGCCAGGTTGACACTTTCCCTTCCAGATCTTGTTTGGAAAAGTGGCAGATTTGTGCCTGCAGAAGGCTTTTGCTGAGCTGATGACATTGGAGGTTGCTCTAAGTCTGCAGAAATGGAGGTCTGGTTAGCACTTTTCCGGCTCAGCCTTCTTGGAGAGAATGTCCCAGAGGAACTGGGTTGTCTTTCACGATTTCCATGCAAACCTGCCACTCCTTGGAGGTCTCTGTGCATGCTTCAAATTGGCTTTGATTCCTCACCTCCCTCTCCTGTTGAACAGAAGCTTCCAAAGGGGTCTTTATGACCTTGCTCTATCTCGTAACAGGAAAACTGTGCTTTGGGATTTTAATTAGTCTTGGGGGTTTGGGTTCAACTTTGGTGGTTTTTTTTCACCTGAAATTAAAGTGTCCTGAGACATAGAAATACCCTAATTTCTCTTTCCATTAGAATTATCGTCAGCCCCTTAAATTAAGTGGCAGATCGTTGTAATTCCTTAGGAATTCACTGATAAAACATTTATCGTAATGAATTCCTGTAGAAAAAAAAGAAGGAAAAAAAAGAGTCCTGACACAAACCCAGCTACTGGAGGAGGTACTTGGGGAGGCTGCTCCATCTGGTGGCAGTTCGGGTCTTGGAGGGCACTTCTGCCTGCATGAGCCAGGTGAGGTTTCCCTCCCGTTTAAAACCTATGGAGCACCACCCTCTCCTCGGTAGAAGAGCATACACAGGTGCACTTGGTTGATATTGGAAAGCAGGGTTACCGTTTGCATTTGCCACTGAGCATTTTCACATTCCCATTGCTCCTGATGCAAAGACATCTGCTGCCTGAAGCTGGCTCTGAATCCAGCTTGTCTAGTGTGTGGGAGGTGCACACACCCAGCAGTTGTGTTCATCCTCTGATGATAAAATAAGCCTTGTCTCAACGAGTTGAACAAACTTTTGGTGCTAGAGGAGCTTTGCAGGACTCTCGTGATGCCAGGTAAGCATGCTCAAGAAGGTCACAGCGCTGTTGTGAAATTGCAAGGGAAACAACACCCAGTTCACCTAAATGCTCTTACAGTACAGGTCACATAGTCCAGCACAATGTATCTGGACATACTGCACCTAGAAAGAATACCACTGAGAAAATAAGGTTGTGATAAAGTTTGGTTTTCACCAGAATTAAATTATGTTCACCAAAGGAAAGTTGAGAAAAGCCCTCCTTTACCTGTGAGAAATGGTATTTAATGAACATGAGTGTTCATGGAAAAGAGCAAGGAAGCCAAGTCCAGTGAGAACAACCTCACTGTCACAAAGTAGTGCAATGCAGGCAAGAACAGTGAGCTTTTACTGGTATTTTTTGGCGCAAACCTGGAAAGCGCTGGGAAACACTGCTGCCACTACCACTGGTTTTTGCGGAGTCCAAGGAGCCGGTTGGGTCTGAGCCATGTCCCTCCAACTCCTACTTGTTTCACACAGTTTCTGAGCACCTGCTCGCTTAGAAGCATCCTTCTGGATATGGAAATGTAAGCCTAAAGTTGAATTTCTTGATTTCTTTTATCCACCCCTCTCTATCAAGCCAGGAAATTAATTTTGAAATAAAAGTGGGAACGGAGAACTGCAGAGCACAGAAAGATCAAATCAAAAGACAGTTGAAATGAGCAGTGGACACCCACGAATCAAGAAGTCATCCAAAGGGCATCCTGAAATTAAAACTCTCTTCTCTGCCCTGCCAGTCACATCTGGGGGGGTGGGGGGGGGTGTGCGAATGTATATTTTTGCACAGGAAATGGAAATCAGAAAATCCAGGTGCTGAGGAGGGGCAATGACCACTTCCCCCATCTAAAGCCAATTGGATGAGGAGGGGTTCAGCTTCTGAGTGGTGAGCACCCCAAGTGTGTCTGTACCAGTACAGGTGGTGCAGCACTTTGTCACCAGCCTTGGGGCGGTTCAGGCACTTCGAAGAAAGCATCAGAACTCATGTGCAGCTGGGAGGCCTGGGGCTGCAAGAACCCTGTCCTGGTGTCAAGGGTTAGAGCTGGATCAGACGCTAGACAAATGACAGACACTATTAAAGCCTCTCCCTTCCCAAAGGGGAAGAGAAAGGGAATAAGGGAGAGACTTATGGATTAGAAAAGAAACTAAAGCCGATTTAATGAAAACATAACAATAATACAACTAATAAAATGAAATATATACAAATATATACAAAATCAATATGGAACCGAAACCCCCCTGATGGCAATTATGTCACAGTCACCACTGATGCTGTGAGCAGGAACTGGAGGAGTCCCAGATGGATGCAGCAGCAGACAGGAACTGGATTCAGGAGCTGGATTCAGAAATACACAGACTAGGATCAAAGGCAGAACAGAGTTCTTCTCAAGACACTGGCCATTGAAGAAAATTGACCCTCGTGATCCCTCAGTTTTATACTGAGTAGGACATATATGGGGTGGAATCCCTTGCTGGTCAGTTTAGGGTCACCTGTCCTGGCTGCATCCTCACCTCTGGCCTTCTTTTATATGCATTTATATAAATATATATGTATATAAAAAAGGCAATTAAATTAACATACATGATTTAGATAGTATGTACTCTAATACATAATATTAGATGTAATATATATAGTATGCAGTATATGTAGATATATAGTACATAATACACGATGTATTATGTATTCTGTATTTACACTCTATATGAGATGGTGTGTAGTTAATATACTTTAAATGGCATGGTATATGTTATATACTGTACAAATACTAGATCTAATTCAGTTGGATAAAATGTGGACTCTCTAGAAAATGTGTTGTAGATTAAACTAATTTTTTATGCATTCTATAAACAATACAGGTAAAGGCTGTAACATAAAGTAAACATATAATACCTGCTATGTAAATATTATGTAACCTATACCCTACAGATATCGTCAAGTATGGGGATAATGTATACCAGCAATCTACTACAAATACTGTGTTATAGATCACCCATTACAGCTAACACATATGCTATATACTGTTCAATAGTCAATGTATGATATGTAACAATATATATTCTATAATTTAATAGTGGCATTTCATGTAGTATACATGCAATTTGGGTCTTATATTTGTACACAACAGAATAGTCTATGTTACGTAGTATATAATCTGTATTCTATAATATTCTGATATGGGTACAATTCATATATATAGTGCACTGTTATCGTACTATAGCGTAATTATGTCATCACACTACATTGTCTGTCTAGTTTATGTCCTTAGGAAGATACAGTAGACAACATAACAGATAATGCGTAATATAATGAGGTATAATATATGGCATGCAAATAATATATCAGAGCTCCCACTATGCACGCTATTTAGTATAAGCACATTACATGTTAAGTCGATATATTACACAATAATTATGTAATGGAATGGCAGGGAAGGGCAAGGATGGTGGGGACTGGCATGGAATGGTGGGGATTGGTTAGGATTGGAAGGGAATAATGGTGAATGGCAGAAAATAGCAGGGCTGGGCAGAGATTCACAGGGAGTTGTGGGGATTAGCAGGGAATATTAGGAAATGGCAGGAAATAATGAGGAATGGTGGGGAATTGCAGGGTGGAATGTTGAGAAACAGCAGGCAATTGAAGCACGTGGTGGGGAATGGCAGGGAATGGAGGCAGGAAAACTGGAGACAATGCCAAAGAATGGCAGAGTATGTTGGGGAGAGTGGCAGGGCATAGCAGGGAGCAGTGAGGAACAGCTGGGAATTGTAGGGAGTGTCAGACAGGAGCAGGGAATGAAAGCGAAGGTGCATGGGGGGAAGGGATTCTCTTCCCTATGGGTGGCAGGAGCTAGTGAGGTGGCTGTGCCTCCCCCTGTCTCCCCTCCCCTTCTCTTTCCCTTCCATAGGTGCTTTATTTTTACAGTCTTCAAAATTTCTCTAAACTTTAAGCCTACTTTTCTTTGTATGCTTTATAGTCCATTATTTCACTTCTTGGCATCATAAACAGCAACTCTAGATTCTAATTCTAACCGAATTATATCCATAGTAGGAGTGGTTTTGTAGTAGGAGTCATAACCACAACGGTGGAGATCACTGCTTCTTTTCTGTGCACATTATTCCTGCTCCAGAGATCATACCATGTTGGTGAATTGATCTCTTCTGATGATGCTGAGATAACCCACGTAGGGATTGTCAGAGAAGAGCTGTTGCTCGGAGATGAGCTGCTTGAAAACTGAACCAGTGCTTTAGCAATAAAGATTTTCATCTTCTAATGATTACTCCACCAGTGCCACTCAAGAAACACTTAACTGTACAAAACAAAATACTTACATTTCGGAGCAACTAATTGTAGCCCTTTGCAGAGTCACTGATGCGACAGAGCCACCTACCCTGCCGAACACATTCGTCTGCTGCGGTAAGTCCCCGTTCCAATGTTCCTCAGCTCTCCAATACTGCTGAAGGCAATGATTTCCTTCCAGAAACAGCGTATTCTCATGATACTTATTAGCAGTTTCCAATAAGTGGAGACATCTGAGAAGCATCATATCCTGTGTAACCACCTTTTACAGAGCCAACAATGAGGAAATCCCTGCTCCTACTCTTCCATGGAGGTCTGAGGGACTTGTTCATACTCCTCTGTTGGGGGGTGAAAGCCCTGGACCCATTGGGTCCCTCCTGCATGGAGCCCAGCCCTGATCAAAGGTCCTTAGACTCACATACGGTGCTTCCTTTCTCTCGAAAGCCTGGGATGGCTGTAAGGAAATTTTTCAAAGTCAGACTGTACAAAACATGATTAACTTTTCATTGTGATATGAGCATGATTTCAATAAAATGCAGCTTTTCATTGCCCAGAGCTACTTCCTACTTAAAAACAGAAACACACAGAAAAAAATCCTCACTCCAAAATCAAAAGCAAAAAACTCCCAACAATGTGACAGAATAGCATTTTCTTTCTTGTATGTGGACTGGTGGGTCACATGGGTCCAGATTGCTTGATGCACCAGTGCTTCCAATGAATCTATGACCTCCCTTTCCATCCACTCACAGACATAATACAGTGGGAAGAGTGGCAGCACTGTGCAGGGTAGTTACAAGGTAGTGACAGGAGGAGAAAGGATCCTACAAATAGTCCAAGATTTACGCAATACTGAGACAGAGGAAAGCTCTGGGCTGTGCAGCAATTCCATGGTCTAGGTGAGAGGAGGGGGTGAGAAACAAACCACCTTACAAACAGGTCAGTTCTTTACACAAAGTGGAGTGGAAGGAAAGCTCTGCTTCTGCATTTCAACATCGTCTTCACTAAGCACTTGCAAAACAAAATGAAAGCAATGAAAATCTACCTTGAAATTGCTACTTGACCCACCACAGGTTCCACTGGAACAGGGAGAGCAATTGCTTACTGTGGCCAAGAGCTGCTCTGGTTCATTCCTGTGGTGAAGCACCTGGTGCAAAAGAATAGAAGTGGCATAGTCAGTGCTGGCAAGCACTCACCCTACGCGAGGCAGCCAGCACTGAGGGCTGGGCAAGGTGGCAAGAGCCAGGTATGAGGCATCCCAGTCCTGCACACTCTGCAGGAGCTAATGAGGCCAAGAGACTTTTGGAAGCAGCTTAAGAGGCCCCTCGGCTGTGAGCAGGGTGGCAGAGGACTTCCGCCAAAGCAGCTCAGCTGGTATATTCCCCATGATCAAAGGGACGGGCTGACTAAAAGCTACACCACATCACACATCCCCACACCACTGCCTGCATCTTCGAACGACTGCACACATGCCATCAGACAATTACATTGGCTGTCCACTGTGGTGAAGTCCTTGCAATTAGGGTGCAGCACACACTGGCAAGTGAGCATGCCCACAGGTACATCTGTGGAACCACTCTTGACAAGCCCTTCAGCACACTTGTTGTCTAGATACCAAGACAGGACCAACCATGACACAGTTCAGCTGCTCCATAGTTAGATGCAGAAATAAGCTGCCTAGTGCAGCAATCTTCCAAGGCTTCTGCTGCCCACCTGAAAGAACCTCACTCCTCAGCCTCACCTCAGCCTGGAGAAAAAAACATCCCTATGGATCATGATGCTTCATCAGTCACCCCTGGTCGTGCAGGAGAGGTGAGGATGGTCACTGATCCCTCCTCCCCTGCATCGTAAGGCCTGCCCCAAGGTGCAAAAGCTACCTTTTCATCTCCAAGTGCCGCTCCCCGCTGCTGCTGTGTGTCTCACTGCAGTCCTTGTAGAGCTCCGGCCATTCCTGCAAGCACATTGCTCTGGATGTAGCTGGACCAGCAGATGAGCTCCAGTCCCCAGCTGATGGTCTTTCCACCAAAACTTGAATAGTGCGTATTTGAGCAGAATAAAGCTCCTAGGCATAGTGGACTTGTTGCTTTACGTCTCTGGAAATGAGTTCTGTGTCCACCTCTGTGTGGTTGATTTGTAATGTGATCTAAAGACGGAAACCAAAGATTTTAAAACCTTGATAACAAGAAGCAGTTTTTAAAGTTGTTTTTTTTCCTTTTGTTTCTAAGTCAAACCTGCTGACAAATGTAGAAGATAAAAGCAGAGTTTAATTTAAAACCAAAATAACAAAAACAGTCCAGAATTCCTCTGTTTTTACCCTGTCATACAGAGCAAGTATGACAAAACCTGCCATACAGGGAAAATTGTCTGGCAAATCTGTACACTTGTTTCTTCTCTTGATGCAAAGAGAAGGCCCCGGAGTGCTTTTGTTTTGGTTTTTGGTTCCCCCCCACCCCGGGGCTATGTTAGCTAATTCACAGATATACTTGGGACAGAAAAAATTTATTTAGCCTGGTGAGCACCACAGCAGCCCTTAAGCTCGAGCCCACCAGCCACTAATCTCATCACAGAGCCAAGGGCCTCTGCAACAGGAGCCCTTGCCCAAAACTCAGGCCAAAGGCCTGTCAGAAGGCAGGAGAATTTGAGTGGGAGGCAGATGCGAGTGGCTGCATGCCTGGGAAAGAGAGGGAACAGTGGAAACGTGGCAGCAGCAGACAGAGACGTCAACCCAGCCTTGGAGTTCGCACAGCAGCCACAGCAGTGTGACCCTAAGAAAAAGCAGAGTGCTTTTCACTAGCTATTAGCCAAAGAAAGAGATTTGGAGCTGCAAGCAATGAAAATACTTCCTGCTGTTTCAGCCTCGCTGTGGTTGGAGAAAATAGGACCGAGAGGAATCGTTGCTTCCTTTCCTACAAAGAAAGTACCCAGCCTGCCAGTAATTTCTCCTGCTGCTGGAGACAACCGGCTAGACTCTCCCTGCAATAGCTGACCTTTTGTGTCAAACAAGAGCAACACTGTAATTGAAATTATTTTTGCTAAAACTCCAACTTGCATTGCTGAACCCCTGGGAAAGGGAGCCTTAGAGATGGGTTATGATTCCAGGCCTGGTACCTGAGCCATGGGTGACTCCAGCCTGCCCAAAATAAGGATGCCTCCTGTGCCCTACCCACACAGCTGCTGGTGGAACTCTGCTGCTATTTAACCACCACTAGCCCCAAAACAACAGCCAAAATTTAGGGAGCTGTAAGTCTTTCACCAGATTTTATTTGGCTATATCACTTCAAACGTGCTTAGCAGACCAAACAGCTACTTAAGTTCTAGTCCCATGGACTTAACAAAAGTGTCTAAGATAACAGTAGTGTCACAGGAAAGCAGAAGCTCTCAGCATCTCTCAAGGGGAGTTAGGAAGGGGTTGAAGGCAGCAAATGCTAGTTTTGGTCCCAAGGTGCTACAGAGCAGATCCCTTGCTCAAGCCCCCATCCTCAAATACCCTTTTTGGGTGAGACGATGTTCCAAAGCCATCTGCAAATGCTGGGCTGCCTCAGTTATGCTGGGTTCTCACGAGTCTCTCTTTCCCATCTTGAACCTGAGCATCCAGGGTGAGGGGTAGTATTCAGGAAGGGGAAGGGGGAGGGGTGGGGCAGGGGCAGGGTGGGGAGGGACTGGAGTGTTCTAGTTTAAACTAGCATGGACAGAAAAAAAAAAAAAAAGCCTGTCTTGCAGACACTCAGTTGACACAACCTAATACTTGCTGTCTACAGTCATCTGGAACATAAACCTGTTGCTCTTTGTGAAGCTGCAGCGCCTTACACCAAAATAATAGCCAGTTCCATACTTTGATTTACCCTGATCCTGCCTTTACGTCATTTCTGTAATGCAGCGTATTTCGAGGGAGTAAAATATCCAGGATACACAAGAGGGATCAGGAGCACCTCTGGATACTAAAAAGCCACAAAGATTGTTGAATTAGTGTCATAAATGTTAAACAGCCCAAAGACACACTTGTTATGAACAGGGTAAGCAAGAGCAGGAGGCGGCCTTGCTGGCTCTGAAAAGACACATTCATGCAAGCCTGTGGAAAGCAAATAGCTGCAGGGATCTGGAGCCCCATTACTAAATAAAGAGGGACAGAGTTGGACAAGCTGCATACACAGACCCTTTTCACAGGACAGGCTTAATGAGTACAACTGCTGGTGACCCAGACTGAGAACAGCACCAAGGCCAAAGTCACCCTCCCTTGACCTCCATATAAGCCTCAGTGCAGCAGAGCTAAGAGGAGAGCAGCAAATAGCAGCCCCAAAACTGTCCAAAATGATCCCAATGCACATATTGGCCCAGGGCTGAGCCCCTCTAGGGGAGAAGGCTGAATTGCCCCCCAGTGCAGGAAGGGATCGGGGAGGGGAACAAGGCAGAACACAAGGGCAGGCTCTCCCCAAACCTGTGACACTACAGTCAGGGCTGTATCTGACTTGCCAGCCAAAGTCCCTGTTGATAGCTGCCAAATGTCGTGTGGCTTCTGAGCTGTCAAGAGGTCCTGAGAAGGCCCAGGTCACTGAGTGGACATGGGCTTGTAGGGCCAAGAGATTGGCCAGCCCTGACCCACTGATGGGGTGCAGGTCCCACAGCCTGTCATCTGGCTCCAGAGAGGGAAAGAATGTTGCTAGATGCCCAATTCAGATACGCATCTGTGCCCCAGGGGGGGCCAGGGGGAGGTTTCTTCCTTCCCACACTTCTTGTATGCTTGGCTTAATTTTTGGGGGGAGGTTGAGGGATGGGGAGGGTGGAAGGTGTGTGTTTGTGTATGTGACTGCATATGTTTGTATATGACCCTTTACACTCCTTATCCCCCTATAAATAAATTGAAAAAATGAGTGTGTTTATCTTAAATCCTGCTAAGCTCTTGCCCTCACTGCTTCTGTGGCTCTGTGTGCCTTGCCAGAGGATGCATTTTTCCTTGGTTGGGTTGTATTTGACAGCTTCCCACTTGGTTGGATGTCCATACTTTGGGCCAAATTCATCATCATTTGCAAGAGAGGATGACTTGAAAATGTCTTGGGTTTTCTTCCTTGGAGTGAGGCATTTCTAGTGCCTGGAAATTACAGCCTTGATGTCAATCTTTGGACCCAGCACAGACTGACTATGCTGTGCACAAAAAAGATCTGCAGGCTGTCAAGCAGGTCTATCACATGCCCATGCATATAAAAGTGTAAATAGCAGTAGATGGAAGGAAAAAAAAGAAGTATAATTAGTTAGCAAGAGAGGTGAAACCTGAGAAGGACTTCCCTGGTGGTCATATTTCTTTCCTCTGGTACACAGTGTATTCTTCTTCCTGGATTTGAAGATGTAACCAAACATTTGACCTGCTCTTTTCAGGGTCTGTCTGCCTCACAGCCACCTTGGGGTTGGGCTCCTTTATCTGGAGCAGCTTCTGCTTCAATTACAGCATCAGTTTTACAATGTTGACAATCTGCCCTTCAGTAGAGTCATAAACTAAGGGAAGAGTTTATTAAGTGTTTGAAACATGGCAACAATTTCTGTCCAGGTTTTTAGTGCCATCAGGGCTGTGGCAGCACAGTTGTTCACTGTTGCTGCCCCTTATTAAAGCAGCAAAGAACTGGGAAGAGGGAAGCACTTGTATCTTGGCTTTAACGTATTCCCTGCAGCTGAAGGTTACACCGTTAAAACCAGCTTCACCTCAGTAAACTGCACTGCATTTTGGTGGGCACTTTTACAAGAACACCATCAATGCAGACTGAAAATTACTCACAAATAAGAGTCAGAGCAGATGGCCTTCAACTGCACCAAGCCAAATTTTGGACTTCTGGAAGGGCCAGCTTTCTCTGGACCATGCTCATGTGAGCTGGGAGGATAGCTGGCTGCAGAGACTGTGACTGGTTTGCCCATCAATCATGCAGGGCTTCTGTAAGCACATCTCTCCACATCACTCTTTGTGAGCTCATATACCATCAGGTCTCTGCCATAGCTACTTCACTGGGGCCCTTAGCCTTCCCTACTTCTGCTCCTCCTGTTTCCAGCAACCACCAGCAAACAGCTTTGCTAGGAAGCAGTGAACTTTGCCTCTGATGTCCAGGTGGAGTAATATGTACACAGCTCAGGTGCTGAGGACCACAGCTTTCTCACTTGCAAATTGCACACAGGTCAACTGTTATTGTTTGCTCTCTTCTCCCATCTTTGGAAGAGGAGACAAGTCCAAAAGATGTTCTCAGAGAAACTAAGTTTTTGAAGGAAGGGGTTTGAGGCCCTTTAGACACCTCACTAGAAATCTGACACACAAAACTGCAGAGCCTCTACACACAGACAGAGCACTTTCTCTATGTTTACTCACACAAACTCTAGTTTATGAAGACCTTTCAATGAGCTCTTGTCCCAGGATCCTTTTCCTACTTTGAGATAGGAATTCCCCATCTGTTGCCAGCAGGCCTGGTGTCTTGTAAAGCAGCCCATGGTCAGAAAAAAACCAGAATTCCACCACAGGCACCATCCCCTGAGCCATGTGTTAATCAGGTGTGTTTTCCTGCTCTTTTCCATATTCTTCCCTGTCACTGAAAGGACTGAGGAAAACACTTCTTGTGTTTCTTAATGGTTGCTTGGTTTGTGCTTTATGTTGACTCAGGTCACTATATCAGACCTCCATCCACAGGCAGCCTCAGGTGACCTGGGGTCAAACTGTGAGGCCAATGTCCTGTGCATTGCCAGCATCCAGGAGCATCTACCTGGGTTTGCTTTGGGTCTCCTTGGTTCACACCAGCTTCCACTTGTAACTAAACCTCCTCTTGTCCCACTCTGGGACTGCAGGGCTGCAGGAGTCCAGCACATCAGGGAAGACAGGCATTCATCAAACCCATCCTTTGAATCAGAGTTTGCTGCCAAGGGGGGAGGACTTTGGTTGATGGGACAGAAAAACACGTGGAAGATTTGGGTTATTTAGGAAGTGAACCCAAAACTACTGACCCAGGGCAGCAAGCAAATCCTTAGGCATGAAGATCAAAATATTAGAGTCTTTCTTACTTGTCCTACTGGGACAAAAAAATGTATCACTTATGAACACTAACAACCTCTATACATTTCTCATGCATGTGTGTCTGAGTATTTCACTCACCCAACAGGAAACACTTGACCTTGAAGGATGAGGGTGTGCAAGGAGATGTGCAGGCAGATTTTCACTTCCCTCCCTGCATGTGCCAACTCTTGGGAGCAATGCAAGAGTTGGTGGTTTATTTATTGCCTGGCTCTTGACACACTTTCAGTTTTGTTTTGTTTTTTTTTTAACCCCATGATTTTCAGTTAATCTTTTCATTTTTTCCAGTAGCGCAGAGGGACCCAGACAGGATTAAGAAAGGATGTGATGCGGAGGAAACACATCTTGGGCCAGTTTGCTGTCTGCCATCCTCTCCTGCACCACAGAGTCTCCAGTATAGAGCTATGTGGCTTTGCAAGATGTCCCCCAACCATATCCTAGGATGTTTCAAGAGGAGCGCAGCCAGCAGATCAAGAGAGGTGATTCTACCCCTTTACTCCGCTCTTGTGAGACCCCATCTCAAATACTGCATCCAGTTCTGGTGTCCCCACCATAAGAGGGACATAGATCTGTTGGAATGAGTCCAGAGGAGGGCCACAAAGATGATCCAGGGGCTGGAGCTCCTATGCTATGAGGATAGGCTGAGGGAGCTGGGATTGTTCAGCCTGGAGAGGAGGAGGTTCCAGGGGTACCTTATGACTGCCTTCCAGTACCTGAAGGCTGGAGAGAGACTCTTCACAAGAGTGTTCAGCGATAGGACGAGGGGCGATGGTTTTAAACTGAAGGAAAATAGGTTTAGATTGGATCTTAGGAAGAAATTTTTCAATATGAAGGTGGTGAGAATCTGGAATAGATTTCCCAGAGAAGTTGTGGATGTCCCTTCCCTGGAGTTGTTCAAGGCCAGGTTAAATGAGGCCTTGAGCAACATGGCCAAGTTGAGAGGTGTCCCTACCCATGTCAGGGAGGTTGGATTAGATGATCTCTAAGGTCCCTTTCAACCTAAGCCATTTTGTGATTCCATTGTGCCAGGCACATGCCTATATTTATCCCAGTTTTCCCACATCTATTTATCACAATCACCACTGGACAGGGAGCATATCTGAGTTGCACAAGAGTGAGGTGGGTGACACTGTGACCAAACATGTCTGTCTGATAAGTTTAAAATTCCCACTCCAAACACTAAGAAGGGAATTCAGTGCCACGGGATGAAGCTGGACACGGGATCAGTTTTCACCCTGGTTTGCTCCTTGTACCTTCCCACAGCTTTTCCTGTAGGACAGGGCAAGGAAAACTTGGGTGGCTGATTTCATTAGCATCAAACTTGATTACTAAAAGCAGCTAATAGAAAGTGTAACTTAATTATTTTAGTTTTCCTGGCAATTTATCAAACAACTGGTTCCTCAGCATGTGTGTGTCTCTCGTTTCCTACCTCCAGCCCTTTGCAGTGGCATTTTCCTCGGGGCTCATTCCCCACCCGGGAGCCCACATCTCTTGAGCTCATCTCCCATCCACTGGTACCGAGTCTTGACCTCTGCACCCGTTAATTTTTATTTTGTTATTTTATTTTAATTTTTTAAAATATAAATCAGATTAGCAGATGCACTTTTCATTAATTCTATGAATTGATGAGGAATGCTCTGACTCAAATTATCTTTTTTTGACATGGAGCACAAGGAAGATACAGACAGAATTACTCCACTTGAGGGTCTGTAGCATCACATGTCCTCACATTCACAAAAAGCACCCAGGGATTTAATTTAAAATCAAAGTGACATTACACAGGACACACCATAGCGCAGTTGGACTCTGTTTCCACCCAGCATGAGATTACATCTGCAGAGGGAAAAAAATGCTCTAGTGCTCAATTCTGAAAAGCTTTCAGTACAATGGATATTGAGATCGAGCCTTTTCCTGTAACACCTGGTCCAGGAGAACAAATGGCTTCATGTCCAACACCAGCAGAGAAACACCTCCCAAGTCACTGTGGGGGTGACAATAGCTGAAAACTAATGGTACAAGCAAATGGGGAGGGGGAAGGAACATTTTAGCATTAATAAATACAGCCAAACTACAGTGAATATTCATTTAGAAACAAAGGGGATCTGGGAAAACCTTTAGCTGAAATTGAGGAACAAGCCTCAGAAAGCATGCTGGTGATGCAGTGGTGCGGTGATGCTGCACTGAGGAGCTGTGTGCTCAGCAGGCTGCATCACTGCACCCTTCCTTCCTCACTCTGGATGCCCTTTTTTTCATGCTGGATGATTTATCTCCTTGCCTTGGGGTAAGAAAAACCCATTTGTGTTCTTTGGTGTTTCTGGAAGAGAAAGGAAACATTTTCAAACTGCGAAACCCAGCGAAGTTGCAGACATTATTCTGAGCCTGAAAAGCCTGTGCTCCAGTGTGCTATGCCAGTGCTTATGTACACAATTAATTTACATAATAAAAATTTTAATAACAGTGCCTGATGAGTGCTCAGCTGCGCTTTCCCCGAACACAACTGGGGAATCTGTGACTAAACATCCAGCATTAAGAATTAAACCAACTCAAACAGGACTGAGCAGCAGCAGACCTGGGCACTGGGCTTGGACCCAGAACAAGAGATACCAGCACCCTGGAAGCTCCTCTGGAAGTGGGCACCATCAGGGACCTGTGCCAGGGTGGGGATGAATGGTGAATCCAGTGCCTTGCTCAGAGAGGGGATGGCAGTCTCCTTTCCTCCCTATGAGCCTCATCTACATCCTAGAGGGTTTTGGAATTCAGGCTGCATCCCCTGCTACTGGGGAGGCCATTCCACTGTGGACACTTGAATATTCACGGCAGCACGAAACAGGGATGCCATGCTCCACCTCATTGCTGCATGCACGAGCTACTCACGCAGAAGGCAATTTGCTATTCATTTTTGCCAGAAAGTAGTGAGTGCTGCTCTAATGCCTCCCTTCCAAATTTCTGTTACTCACTCTCCATCTGCTTCTATACATCTGTGGGCGAACCAGAACCACCCTCTGGCCATGTTCCCCCTTGCAGCGAGCTGAACAGCTGTGTCAGGTACCCGTCCTGACATGAAACGCTCAGGGAAATAACCAAGTCATCTCCAATTAAGTGCAAGATGACTGTATTCATTCAAACGTGCCATATTGATCAGATCTAACACTGTGCTGATCAATCACCCCAATTTAAACTTCCTGTCTCTCTGGGAATCGATACGCACAAATAAAACCGCTAAGAAATTTAGACGATTTAATTCGTACCAAAATCACCGGGATCAGACAGATCTTGAGAGGAAAGCCAAGCACAGGCTCACCTGTCACACTCTGGAAGGGTGTTTTGTGATGTTTATACACCTTGCTTTTGTCAATGGCATCTCAGGTCTTAGGGTCAGGGGAAGGCAAGCAGACCTAGAGGGGTAGGGGGAGGATGCAAAACTGAATTTCTTTTGACTTTGTATGATTTTTTTCCTGTCTCATCAGTAGCCGCACTCTGGGGGCTGTAGAACCTGCTTATGATGGTCTCCAGAGGGACAGCCAGGAAAACCCTGCCCTCGGAAAGACCTGTTCTCTCTCTTTCCCTTTGCCTTGCTGGCAGCTTATGGTGGGGGAATACAGGCAGAGGAAGAGAGGTTATTGAGGGGAAGAGAGAGAGGAGAAGGCAGTAGGAAAAAGAGGGCAATTGTATAGAAAAAAAAAAAATCTCTTAGAAAAGGTTGTTTTGAAGTCCAAATCAGTCAAGGGGAAAAAAAAAAAAAAAAGCTTTCACAGCTTCACAGGATTTTCAAGCCATTGCAATGAAAGAAACATTTGGAAGTTGCCATCATCTCATCATCTCCCATCTCCACTGCTCAGTGCTTTCAGGCTCAGTCCCCGTAACCTGTGGGTGAAGGAATCCCACTTCAATATGAGGGATGGTCTAATTTCATCTCTTTCTTTTCAGGGAACAATGGCAGCCCCTTTCTGATGGCAAGCCTCTCTCTGTGCTTACCTCAAAATTTGTTCTGGTCTCTGAGAGACTGGTGTTTCTTGGCACAACATCATCACAATTAGACAGCCCCTAATTAGATCCACCACTACCCTGATGTGCATTTAAATACCAACAGGAGCAACTCAAAATCTCCACCATGCTGCTGAGAGGTAATTGGAGTGTTTCAAATTTGGACATGTCAGCAATAAAAACCAGATTAAAAGGGGTAAAATCTTCTTGTCCTTTTCTTTCCTATTTTCCCTTTTCCCTTTCTATGTCTTCTTGCAGTCATGGGTACAATCTGGGGAGAACTGGAAGTTTCAGCTGTGAAACCAAAGGCAGAAATCAGCAGGCAACGCAGGCTGCCTGCTTAGGCTTTTCATGCTGACTGCTGCTGAGTGCCCCAAAACTGGCTTCTGTTACATCTTAGCCATGGATTATTGCCCTTTTTTTGCTCTTTTAGGAGGAAATATGCCTTTGGGGGAGGGTTGGTGACACCAGGGGAGACACTGCCAATGCTCACACCCAGGGGACAGCTGGAGAGATCCTGCTACTGGGAAGGGCTAAGGTCACTACTAGATTATATTTATATGCATATCTATATATAAAAAAAAAAGGTCTTCTTTGACCACCAATGAAATGTCCTGTTTCAAACAGCTTCTCCAGGCAGCAGATTGGCAGATAATTGCCTGGCATTGAGCTTAAATAGCCTTGTGACAGGAAAAAAAACCTGTGCTGAGTTGTGCTAAAAGCCGACACGATAGGCTGTCTCAGCATGCCTGGGCTGCTGCTGGAGGCATTTGATGCAGATTAACCTCATCTAGGGTGTTATTAAAGACTAGAAGAGTGGACAAAGCCAAGGGTTATGGAGCTCATTTATCTTCGCATGCCTCCCTGGGTCCATTCATCAGTTGCTCTCTCACAGATAGTGTCTCTGCAAATGCTTCCTGCACTCAAGTAAGGCAAAGTCTTACCCCTCTTGGCATCTGAGTGAGAAGATTGTTGGCCATGCTGTGACCCACTGCTTACCTGTGAAAGGACCTATGGGCTCATCCACATGTTGATGTGGGTGTCTCCTGGATGAATTTTTTAGGCACCTTCATCTCAGTGTGGTGGCAAAGCTCTGCTTGGACATCTACACACTCTCCACACTGCTTGGCCCTCCAATTTCAGCTCTGAAATTATTCTCTTTCCTTGTCCTCTCACTCCCATGGGGTAGATGATAACCTGATTAGGTGGGATGGTAACCAGAGAGCGCAAGCATGGCCATGCATAGTCTCGGTGAAGCCTATGAGCTGGATTTCACTCTTCCCAGTGTGACCTATGACCTCTTGGTTTCTATGAGAGAGGCAGGTTTTCCCTTTTCTCTGACAGATGCATCTTCAAAAGCCAACAACACTTAGGAAGGATGTAGTATTGTCAGTGTGCAGTTGGGAAGGCCAGAGACACTGCATTGTCCTGATTCTGGATGTTATGGGGTTTAGACATCTGAAGTTTGTTAAAGCTCTGTTTTGGAGCACCTAGGTCTGCCCCTAACCTTGAAAGTACCCTTGACAGCAGGGTCCTTTGCTCCACCTCATTTTCACCTGTGTACTTCAGTCCTGTGTGATTAATTCATTAGCACATTTCCCTGCAGGTACTGCCAATGGACTTATCAGGCACAAATCCCCCTCAGGCTTATGTGGTGTGTGCTGGAGAGCTGGCTAACTGGAAAGGCTGCAAGATGTCACCTCACAGCCCCAGGAGTGCCAGGGCCACTGTGGGCACAAGGCATGTGCTCATCAATCACCTTGCTTTAGGGCGCTGCTTGGCTTTTTATAGTGGCATTAAAACATCATGGAACAAATGAAGCCCTAAGTGAGGGTTAGCCTGGATTTTGAGATGTTCTGTCTGTAATGCTGTGGATGGTGACAGCCAGTGAGGCTGCTGGAGGCTCCACAGACCCTTCCAAAGATGCTGTCAAAAGCCAGCTCGCAGCGCCTCTCTCTGACCACTGCTGCGTGAGCACTGGAGTACAATGACCATGCTAGGTGCAATTACTGTGTTCTCCTTTTACATCCCTGTGAGAAAAAAAAGAAATATAAGTGTTTCAGCTGCAGATTAAGGTCTTATGTCAAGCTCTGCTCAATGACAACTTCTGCTTGATCTTAACCTGCAAAAACACTAAAGCATACTCACTAAAGCAAAAAGCATAAGCAAATGCAGAAATAAGGATGCATATGCATAAAACAAAACAAAGACCAGAAAACAAGGCAGTATTTCCTTTCTTAGGAAATTACAGCATTGACACAATCATTTTGCTGATTTGAAATACTAAACAACCGAGTCACCTCTAATTAAGTGGAAAGCTGCAATATTCATACAAATGTGCCGTATTGATTATGGCATGCTCTGAAACGAATCAATCTTTCCATTTTAAGTACCAAGCCACAAGTGAAGCAGCAAACATGGGCAATGCTTCCTGACAGCTATTGATAACTTCACACCCTGTTTTGAACCCCTTTCAAACACCCAGTGACCAAAAAGGTGTCAATCCCGTCATCTCAGCCCTTCATCACCATGTGTTCCTTTCAGCTTCCCCATATCTCTTCCCTTCCTCCTTGGTCCCCTGATTTTAGGGGATTTGCAGTGCACTCAGCACTAAATCAGCCTGAAATTTGATGAGAAAACGAAAGTATGACTGCTGGGTGGTGTGTGGGTGCTTGAATGGCACCAAAATGCATTTTTCAATAGAGGAATAAAAGCTACAGCTGTAAGCAGTGGATCAGCTCTCAAAAGGAGATTTATTTATTTTTTAATCTGCTTTGTGCAGTGTGCACCTCTTCCTCCAGCCCTCAAGCAGAGCAGGGGCACAGAGCAGCCCTGGAGTATACTCTGGCTTAGGGGCATAGCATGGCTTGTGAAGAAGTGTTGAAGGGTTGTTGTTTCTAAACTTGGCTAATTTGGGCAATTCAGGGATTTTTCTCAAGCAAGAAGAGTAATGGCTTGCTTGCTGATGGCGGCCTAGTCCTGATTTTGTTTTGCCTGTGAGAAGCACGCTGACTTCAGGAAATCAGGTTTGTAAATAACCAGTAAATGTGAGCTTCTGTTTCAATCCACTGGGCCTTGTTTCCTGGAGAGCTATGATCTCAGACTCGTCATACTTCTCCAGACACACTTGCATCTGCCCTGGCACGGGGAAAAAACAAGGTGATAAGGCCAGTGTTTCCCATCTAACAGATTGCCCTCGTCCTCCCCAAAACTCTATTCTTTAAATAATACATACTAGGGGTTACAAGAAGACACACACACACACACACACGCACACGCACACGCACACACACACAGACACACACTTTTCCTTCCAGGTCAAGTTGAAATGAGAAGGCAAATCACAGCATTTCTTGGACATAAGCTAGAGGAGGTCACACTGCATGTGATGAACAAACCCAGTTTACCTGCTGTGGGACCAAAAGCAGCTACATGTTGAGCACAGTCCTCACACTGCCCAAGTCTGTGGTCTCTTAGGCAGAAAGAACAGCTTTAAGCTTTCAAGGGAACCTTTGTCACTCATGCTGGTGGTGAAAAAGGTGCTCCCTTTGTGTTTCAAACTGTTCCAGCTCTGCAGGTATCCAATGGTGGAAAAAAACAAAACAAAACTAAACACTCTCATACCCGTCATTACAATTTTAGGCCAGTTGCATTAATTTGGTGGGGAGGGAAATTTACTCCTTAGTCTGAATAAGTGGGAGTGGTAATAACAAAAGGAATCATCCCTGGCATCAAGAAATAATTTACCATTTTCAACTTTTCTCTAGCTCATTTCCCAGGAATCTGCAATCTTATTAATTACAAGAATGCAATATAATGCTCCAGCATTGATTTGAAGTCTAGAAAAATGAGCAGCATGTTATGATCTAACTTAGTGAATACAGTTCCCTATCAAGAAATTATTTTCTTAGTTGCAGATTTTGGTGAAAACTTGCAGCAGTTGTTTAGGAGTGTCAGACAGTAAAGCAAAAATGTAATTAACCACACAGAGGAGAAGTAAATGTTTTGCTCAGAGTGAGTAAGACACATTATCTCACATTCATGAAAAGCTGGGAACTGAAGAGAGGATTTTAATATTTTTTTTTGGTAAGAGTCATGTTTTCTGTCAGAGATGAAACATAAAAAAATCAATATTAATGAGAAGCAGATAGTGGAAATGCTATAAATCCAGTCATGCTGTCTGCACCATCTTCCTGAAATGCTGTTACTTCCTTTAAAAAATGATAATGAAAGGGGGGGGGAACAACCAAATAAAAAAGAAAGGGAAGGGGACAACAGCTCCCAGCCCAAGGACTGTGCTCACAGATGGGCCGGTCTCTTTGCCACTAGCTTGGATGAGAGTGGCGCGGCTCTATTTGCCAGGCTATGAACTTTTCAAACACTTATGCCATATGTGTACTGCTGACTGGATGCTGTCTTCCAACAAAATGAACTAGAGTCTCCCTCTGGTACAAATTGGATGAGTTCTCGGCTTTCTTTAACTTTTAAGCCTTGTGTTTCCAGCCAAAGCTGGTCCTCAAATGCTTGGCGTGAGAGCCTGTAGCAGAATGAAGAAGCGAGAAGGCCAAATAGTGAAATGGCAGCTCCCCAAAGAGGTTCCTCTCTAAAGAGTCCTTCTGCTTGCATTAGCAAATATCTGTAGGGGGCAAAAACGATGGCTGGAGAAGTGAGGAGTGAAGAGACCAGAGGCCATTGATACTAACCAAATGTGAGATGAATTCAAGAAACCTACAGGAAAAAACATGAATTCAGGAAACCTACAGGAAACAGAAACTGGGTAAATTTGCTTAGACTAGAAAAAAGTTCCTGCATGCATTGCCAAAAACCGAAACTTCTCACGAAGCTTCAGATTCACTGGAAGGTATCCTGCAAGACAGACCTACATCAAAGCATCTTAAAGCAACTGACAGACTTATCTGAACATTACCCATTCTGGATAAAGTCCCTGAGAAAACTTTTTTAAAATGTTACTTAGTTCCAGAAAACGTCTGTGTTCTTAGAAAGCCCCTCTAGATATTTCAATTGGAAAATGGAGAAGCTATTGGTGTGCTGAAATGAGACACCCTGCAATAATTTAGTCAATTTCCTGTTGGAAAATTCAATCTTCAAATAAAAATATGAAAGAATAAGAAAAACACCTGTCTCCTCTGGGTCTATGGAAAGCTGTCAAAGCATTACTGTAACCATCTGGTTGATCTAGTTTGGATCAATTACAGTAAGTGAATCCTACCTCTACTATTGTTTTCTGTGCAAAGTACATCAGATTCAACAACACAGACTCTCTGGAGGGCTTGAATTGATAAAGGCCCTTTGTAGACAATAAGCACACAAGCATATACATCAATCAGTGATAGATGTTTTCCTCTAGCTTTGGTTATTGAGTCAAGATGTCTGAGGATAAACAATTTGGTCAAGAAAGTACCTGCTTCAGGGACACACCACCCAAAATCCAGAGGAGAAATCCTACTCCGTTGATGATGAAGGCAAAGCAATCCCTGACAACAGTGAGGCCAGAGGTCCCGTAGGAGATCCCTGGATTTTTGGAGTCCTATGGGATGTACAGCCACTCTACTAGCTATTAGCCATTTCTCAGGACCCTCTTGTATTTGACAGCTGCTGATTTGCCCAGGGCTCATTGGTCACTAACTTCCTCTGCTCAGCTCTCCTACAGCCCCAGTGGCACACTGCCTGAGTTCCCACTTCTTGTGTGTTTTAGGAGCTCAGATTTGTTTCTACCTTCATTTATCCCTTTGTCATTGTTCCATCCCCTGCTTTAGTAAACCTTATCAAATGTTTATGCTTCTTTAGTTCCCCACTGCAGAACATTTAATCATTTTCACTTCTCTATAATGTTTTATATCTCTGACGCACTTGTTACAAAAAAAAGTAATCGCTACACAAAAATAGTCAGTATTTCACTCACATGGATATATCTTTATTTCCACTGTGCTCCTTTCTTATCCACGTGGTTTGTCTACAGTGCAATGCTTAAGGATGCTGACATCACTCCTTAGACAGCTTTCCTTTCCTCCACACTTTCTTTTGCCTCTCAGAGTATTTCATCTAGACACCTGACTCTTTTTCTTTCCTCTCCTGTGGATATTGAGCTTTAGATCATAATGGTCTGGACTTTTCTTCACTTTAGCTGTATCATTGATCGCTGCATAACCAACAGGAAGCATTTGGGATGGTTGGGCCCCATTTGAATCAATCTCAAGGAGGTCAATAAGCAAACAAGATAATCTGTAAAATGGCAGTTGTGGCCCAAACACTATTTCTTGCTCAGACTGTTGCTGCTCATCAACATGAAGCCCATTCTCACAGACCTACCTCTGGGTAAGGTGCCACTCTGTCAGTAAAACAAATAAGGCAAATCTTTGAAGCATGTTGTCATAAACTATGTCACAGTTGAACACGGATAAAAGTTTTTCCAGTGATATAGTAAAATCTTTTTTTTTTTTTTTTGTTTTCCTACAACTTTCCCACATCCTTTCAACTGGCTACTTTCTTCTGATGTGCTAGAGCAATGCTTGGTGGTACTTAATAGCTGCTACTTTCAGAGGAGAAATGGTGTAGTGCATCCACTAGTGTGGCTATTTTCTAAACAGAAGAGATTTTAATGAACAAATGTTGCTAAAATATACCTGTTTCCAGTGGGCTTATAATTCTGGCTTTTGGAAAACACAGAACTGTTCATGAAATAACACAGGCAGCTTATTTAGTCTTGGAAAGTGCTTACCTACCTTTAGTATGAAAAACTTCTCAAGAGAAACCTCAGTGGGACAAAACAGTGCTTCTGGCAGGCAGCACCAGGAAAAGAAATCACTGCAGAAAGGCAGAGGGAGGAAGTTCCTGAGGACCACAATAAGACTCTTTCCTGCAGATATAAGGAAGAAAAAATGACATAAATAATGAATCTCCCAGTTTCACTGACTGTTGTGGTTCTTGCAGGTTGAGAGGTAAGGGCTACATCCAAAGGAAAATTTCCAAAGGTAAAAACTGGGCAAATTGGGTTGCTTCACATTTCCAACATGAAGCTCATGGCTTGGGGGGTGTAGGATTGTATTTTTCATCTCTTTTTCTTTGTTTGAACATTCATATCATTTTTATAAAGTCAATTTTAACAGCATCACACTTAGTCAGGCATGCCAACGCAAGTCGAAGAGGCAACAGAAGTGCTGCAGAAATGTACAGATGCAAGAGGCCCCATGAGAATGTGACACCAGATCAATGTACAGATGCAAGAGGCCCCATGAGAATGTGACACCAGATAAATACACCAGAAAGTTAGCAGGTTATTAAGATATATGATTATCATGAGTTTGGTTGGAAAGTTTGCAATGCCTGCAGAAATTTAAAGGACTGCTTAAATGATGTCGGCAAGATATTACTGTTTCACAAAAATTCTTTGAATGAAAGGAACACAAGAGGGAGGATATATAGAAAAGAAGCAATAAATGCCTGTGACTTAAAGCTGGGAGAGGAGAGGAGAGGAGAGGAGAGGAGAGGAGAGGAGAGG
>WTSP01002762.1:164241-178121 GCA_025331215.1 Actenoides lindsayi
AAAGGAAAGGAAAGGAAAGGAAAGGAAAGGAAAGGAAAGGAAAGGAAAGGAAAGGAAAGGAAAGGAAAGGAAAGGTGTTTTGGCTTACTGTGAGTAAAGGAAGGGCAACTGGGCAGACTGCTTTGGAAAAAATCCTGCTGCTGCTGAAGGCAGTGGGAGATTTGTCACTGCCCCTTCTGGAGGGTCAAGCATTGCCTTGTGAACACCCTGAGGTTGATTTTCCCTGTTGACAGAGCAGGGATCACAACTCTGATTTTCTTCTCCCAATAAGTCCTCCTCCCTGTTTACACCGGAGGTTCTTCAGAAGGGCAGTGCTATCTCCAAGTATTTGTTCATAACATACTTAACAAAGCAAGACCTTGCTTCTGAGCAGCCTCTCCATGCTAACACAAGTACTGACAGAAAGAAACTACAAAATCTTGTGCTGAGCAGGTATCAACCACTACCTGCTTCTTGGTTGGGTATAAACAAACCCCCAGCATGGCAAACCACTCATTTTGATTTACTGTTAAAGAAAAGAGGGCATTGTGACTTTCAGCCATGCAACAAAAATACCTTACTTTTTGGTTACGTGGGATGTGGTGTAGTCTGAAGGTTTAAGGTCAGACTGGAAACATTTGGGCTAATTGGGTTTCCATTTTTTTCTTTTGTAGAGATGGGATTTCAACACAAAGCACTTTCTCTCCTTCATTTTGCTCGCTTGGTATCTCCTGGCAATGGAAACCCCTTCGGATAACTTCCTTCTTGTGGCTCATGCAGAAGAGGCTGCTAACATTTAATGTATTTTGAGTACATTGTTTGGAGGAGTGGCTTGCTGTCTGCTCCTCAGCCCTCTCTTCAACAACTTAACAAGCGAGGCCACTGAAGGACATCTCTAGAATCAGCTTTAACATACTCACAGTTGCATCTCCTGCAAGCTCTGGAACATCTCAGGACGTCTTTTCCAGGAAGCACTATAGACACTATCCACCCAGAAGAGTTCTCTCCATAAAGAGGAGACACAGAAGAGAACTTGGTAAAACTTCTGGAGCTAAGTACTGTCCCACGTTTTCAGTTGAAGAAGAATAGCTTAAAACAATATCAGATGTGGTTGTTATAAATATTATAGAAGGCAGTTAGGAAAAGGAGTGCATTGCAAAGGCATCTCCAGCAGGTAACCCAGCAGTGCGCGGGCTGCACCTTGCAGAGGAAGAAGGTTTTAAAAAAAATGTTTTTTGTGGCATACAGAGCAGGTGTTTACACTGTAAGAGCTAAAGAAAAAACACTGAAATTTAATTAAGGTTGCAGGAAGGAAGAGCAGAATTTTTACAATGCAAGAGCTGCTCTTCAAGGTCAGTGATAAATAACTTCTGTGTTTTAGATAAGAAAAAACATGAAGGACTACAGATAAAATGAAATTCTGCACAGAAAGTGGGCAGCCTTGCACATCAAGCCCCTATGGGTGTTACGAATCGATGGTAACAACAAGGACTGCATTCGTGCATCTTCCTGGGGAAAAGAATTGGAGAGTAAAACAAAAAGCCACAAGATGTCTCTGTACTGGAGGAGCATTCATTTTATATCCTCTGTCATCAAGAGGATGCTCTTCCTCTTGGCAGAAGAAGACCAGCACTCACCATGGAAACATCGTTCCTACCTGATTAATTTGTTCAGAGGGTCACTTGCTCAGCTATGAAGTGTATGAAAGACTGACAGGAGGTTCTTCAGGACTTCAGATGAGAGGTAGGTTATCCACAAATGAAGAGAGGACTGTTAAGGTGAGCACCACTCTGAAGATGATGTAAGGATATTAGACACTAACACATGAAAATAAATGAAGAAAGTCAAAGTAACTTTGAAAACAAATGTTTGAAAAAGATTGGGAAGATCAAGTAGAGAAGACAGTGAAAAATGCAACCGTCAAGGAGATAATGAGGCATAAATGGCTGTCAGAGAATAGGAAGCTCCAGAGGCTAGATCAGATACTCGTGACAGAAAAGTGAAAACAACCAAAAGAAGTGATGAAGGGTGAGCTTAGATCTTCAAACAATGCCAGGCTACTCACTGGAGGACTGAGGTGCTTTGAAGCACAGGACACGGTCAAGAAGGTATTCATAAGGGTGTGAGGAGCAAAATGAAGGAGACAGAGATGAAGTCAAAGGCCAAAGAGAAATGACACAAAGCACAGTGCTGGTGGAGACCAAAGGGACCCTATGTTTCATGTGTGGGAGCAGGAAGCACCACAAAAGCAAGGGGCAGTCTTGGCTTATCAACGTCCACAGGGCGATGGACATTGGGCAAATTTGGGTTGATTGTTAACAAAAGGCAGATAAGAGCAGAGATCAGAGGGAACACAGCCTTCAGATCCATGACAGAATAGATGGTCTGACCAGCAGCAAATTTTAATGGATCAACATACAGCTGGGAGAGGGGAAAGGACAACATCAGAAGTCTAGAGTTTAGTATCTACTTGTCTCTTCTGCTCACCAGCTTTCCCAGATGGCTGTGGCAGGCATAGCAGAAGGCCTGGCATCACTACAGGCTTTATGGCCAGTGGAGTGAAAAAATGTTGGAGTTTTCAGGAAACTGTCCTACCATCATCTGGTAATGAGATATTTTTACAAGTGTTGATTTTCTGTCCATTTATTTTATCCAGGCTTAATTAAAAGCAACTAGTGAGATCAAGGGTGACAGGGTGAGGAGGAGGGGGGAGGGGGAAATAGAAAATAAAGTTATTAGACTTCACGTTTCAGGGACCTAAAAGCACAATCTGGAAACAAAGTGAGGCTCCTGAGAGTTTGTTCAATTTTTTTTTTTTATTTTTTTTTAATGATATGTGCTAAGTTTTTAATTATAGAACTCTAGCTCCCTGGCACTGTCATTTCCAGCCAGTCTCATTACAGCTCTCACAGTACATGGCCGTTAATACTAATTCCATAATGACAGTGGTGCACTGAAGTAAAATTTAACAGTTCCTCAGTTAATCATTAAAATTAGCCTATCTCAGTGGATGTTGGATCTTCTAATGTTTCGGTGCAATGCAATTTCAGATAATAAATGAGATGGCAAAAGAGGGTTTTAATGTGTTATCACCCCACAGAGGGCAATAAGAGTGGCTCCATCCAACCTCAGAAATGTTTCAGGGGGTGTTGTAAGCTGATTCCTTTCCACAACGGTTTGCCAGGAAAAATCTATTCGGACACAGCCACAGGAGAGTGAAAGGTCAAAGATGGTTAGCAAATCAAAGACAGACAGAGCACATTGCAAGCAAATAACCATGCTGGATTTTTCTGATGTACTTTCAGAGAAGATCTTATCAATGCTTATCAATATCTAAAGGGTAGGTGTCAGGAGGATGGGGCCAGTCTCTTTTCAGCGGTGCCCAGTGACAGGACAAGGGGCAATGGGCACAAACTTGAACACAGGAAGTTCCACCTAAACATAAGGAAAACCTTTAAAGTGAGGGTGATGGAGCCCTGGAACAGGCTGCCCAGAGAGGCTGTGGAGTCTCCATCTCTGGAGACTTATAAAACCCTCCTGCACTCATTCTTGTGCAGCCTGCTTTAGGTGAACCTGCTTTAGCAGGAGGGCTGGACTCGATGATCTCCAGAGGTCCCTTCCAACCCCTACTATTCTGTGATTCTGTGATGCTAGGGAAAGCAAAACGAAAAGCAATGCACAGTGCTGGTCAGGCTGATCTGCGCTGTGATTAACCCTACCAGGCACAGATTCTTGGGGATTTTTTTCTTGCTTCAGTCAGATTTTCATTATTAGTCATTATTTTTTATTTTATTATTTCTGAATTGGATGATCTTGCCTACAAGATGTAATGCTGTAGCATGACCTAGAGATTGAAGCTGTCTCAGAACCAGGGGGGGACATTTGAAATGGTTCAGGAAAGGGACAGCTGTCGTATCAGGTTAATGAGGAATTCTTGCCAGTGGAGTCTTTTCTTCAGGAGGGGAGGGGGGAAGGTATTTTAACATTGAAAAGACAAGACTGGCAACAATAAAAGATGAAAATTTTGTTCTTCTTTATGAGTGGATGACTGGAGGGAAATCATTATTACAGATACTTCAGAAATAATCACCATTGTCTCTTCTCAAATGTTGCTTCTTCAAAGCCACAGACAGGTTTTCTTAAATAATGGCCTCAAAATCTTTGCTACTTTCTAGAAGAAAAGCACCAAGCTAAATAACTGCTAGGCTAATAAGTACTTTAGCTTTCAGTCTAGTTGCTCCTTTATGAGATGTTGGCTTTAATACTGTTGCCTTGAGTGCTGTCGCTGCACAAATCTGTCTGTGTTCCATAGTGGGACAATTTTATTTCAGAATATCTTAAGGTAACTCACCCTGTGGGGCTGGGGTGCCCACCTCTGCATCCTGATTGTGATGCTGCCTTCGCTGGTGATAGAAGGTGTTTCAAGGCAGCCCCAATAAATAAGGCTAAGTTGGTGTAGGTCAGTGCCACTGAATCTATTTTGATCTTTTAAGTCAATTTGTGGGACACTTGTGGTCCTGATGCTGCCCTGTGTGTCCTTTTCTTTCTTCTCTTCTTACACCCTGCCTGTCTCCTGCCAGTAATAGCCCAACGCCACTGTCCAAGCCAGGGTTTTTTCCTAACAACTGCTCTTAGTCTATGACCAAAAACAAAGCTTGAAACATTTTGAACAGACAGATGCTGGTACACATTGACTGAGGGTTTAAGCGACAGACAGTGCCACATACTGTGCTTATCTTTCCTCAGCTGCAAGGTAAAGACAACAGCACAGAGGAAAGCTGCATTTTCTGCACTGAGTGTTCTTGTCTTTTCAGCTTTTGCACATACTGTTTTGTCTTCAAGAAAATAGGATCATCTCTTTGTAACAAAAGCAACTGCAAGAGCTGAAGTAATATTCCCTCTTCGCCCTCCTGTCCTCCAGGAGACATTTGGTCCCTCTCTTTATCTCAATAGCCTGCTGAACCAGAAACGTCTTCTTTTCTTGAAAAAAAAAAGGTAAAAAACATTTTTAATGCTATTGAGTATCTATGAGAGGTCAAGGTCAATCATGGATCTTGTTCAGCTATGTGATGTGGCTTAGTGTCAAAGTCAAGGTATCCCCAGTGACTTCCTGCAGCTATTTATTCCCTCCCGTTAACAGGGCAGAAAAAACCAGTGGTGAATGGCATTGCTGTGATTTTAAGCACGCTGTGGCTGTACCTACCCCAGTGCACAGCTTTGCTGGGGAACCATCCTGACATTGCTCCTGGTACCGCCTGTGCCCAACCCACCTTGCTGCCCGGATTGTAGTAATAAATGCTAATCCCCAGCACGGCCCAGTGTTCCTTCCCATCGGTTTGTCCACGTCTCTCTGTTTTATCCAAGGTCAAAGCTCTGGGTGAGCGTGTATCTGCAGCCCTTCCCTGGCTATTTGAAGGAGATTGTTTACTGCTGGAAATAAATCTCACCAGGGTGTTAATTGACCTCCTCCCTACCGTTTATTATCTTACTCTTTTCTGAAGTTTACAAAAAGGAGGTATTGCTTGCTTTGCTTTCGAGTTTCCAGGCGCAAAGCTGGTATTATCCTTAAGCTTTCCCCATAGCATCTGCTTGTAACAAATCTGAGCAACTTGCAGATTGAAGCCAACCTCCCCAGCAAGGTGGGAGGGTTACTCTCTCCCTTCCAGCTGGCTGCTGCAGTCTGGCAGCAATCGATAGACACAGGGCCATGAAATGAAGCTTTGCAGAGGAGCTGGAGAGCTGTCTGCAGGTGGGACTGGTTGGCTGGTGGTTGAGTTTGCTGCTGCAGAAAACAAGGGAGATTTCCTCGTGCTGCTGCTCCCCTGCAGCTCTTTCCTTCTGACTGTGGGGTACCCAAAACACTTTTTCAAAGCAAAACAGTGCTACGCCATCAGGAGTGGTGGTAAAATGATAATTAAACAATGCATTTAATGAGCAGAGAATAAGACCAGAGACAACTGTGTAGCTGTGAGGCCTTCTTTAGGAAGCAAGAAGAAAACAAAAATACATGGAATAAGGTTAGTTAACTTTGTCCGCCTAAATGAATATTATAAGGACAAATATTCTGTTCACATGTACCCTTACAGCAGCATGTTTAATTTGTTAAGCCCAAGTGGATTCATAAAGTGAGCCCCTTCATCTTCATTAAAACTGATGAGAATGAATTGCAAGATGTGGCATTATTACTCTGGCGTGATTCATTCTGTGGCGCAAGCCTCAGAAGGATTAAAGAGCACAAGTAGGCTGCAGCATGGCCACGTTAGGCTTTGCCATCTCTACCTTGACAAACCTGAGCCAATCTCTCCCTCACCTCAGCACACATTAAGGTAATGGCAGTTCAGAGGGAAATAAAAAAAAAAAAGGCAGAAAGCTCTCACATTTAAGGGGGAATTATAGGAATTGGGTTTCTGTTTTCAATAAAAGAGCCAGCCACAAGCCCAGCAAGCAGATGTTGAAACAGGTCTTCAGCCTTTGCTTTGTTTCATATCCCTCATTATATGACAAAATAGGTATTTAATTTTTTGAAACTGCTTTTTCTAGTCTTACAAGGATTTTAATTAACATTTTCTTCATTCTAAGGAGGCAGAGCTGTGTCACTTAGTGCTGTCAGATTGCCTGTAGTATGTATCTTTCTTTTGGTCTCTCTTCCTGTCATTGATATTGCTTCCAGAGCTTTTCAAGGCTTTCTGAGAAAGATCATTACTTGGGATATCAGTCAAAATTAGACAAAAAAAAGAGTTAGAGTAAGTAAAACATGTAGACAGACTGCTCCAGCTAGTGGGAGCCTGTGGGCTGGGCAAAGCATCCTTGAGACTCATAGACATAACCCTAAGCCCTTTGTATGGTGGAAGAACCAGTAAAGGACATATAGGAAACAGTCATGGTCTGTCAACAACGATGCTATGTGTCATGGCTTCAGGAAAAGGCATATATAAGACCATTCAGGGATTTGTATTACATGGCCACAAGAGCAAAATGGTACAGCTGAAGGAGGAGCCAGCTTCTAGCAAACCCTTGCTTTCCTGATGAAACCTTTTGGTGAAACCCTACATGAAAGCCAAAAGAACAAATAAACAGAAAAAGAGTCCACCAACCCCTGCAATGCTTGGTTTCAGATGGGCACCAGGAGCTCAGTGTCATCAGGGCATCCTTCCCTTGACAAGTATGTTACTGCAGCCTTAAGTTATTTTTGCCTTCTGGGACACCGCTATGGCCTGGTCACCTGAAGCAGCTTGAAAGAGTCTGATATGGTATCTCACCTGGACAATTAGCCTTGCTGCTATTAGTTCAGTGGCGCAGCCACTCCCACCTCTGGCTTTCTCAAGATTATCTTGAGTTCATGAATAGATGTCCCAAAAATGGTAAGTGCTAACCACAATACCCTAAAAAAACTTACTATATTATAGCTTCAATACATCAAATCCATAGCCTCACATGGCCACGAGCAGAGTGATTGTCATTTAAGAAAAAAGACTTCTTCTCTTGGCCAAAAATATGTCTTATCCCTAAAATCTCAATCAGATCACAATCATGGCATCTCAAATCACACTATGAACACCTAATCAACATCTCAATGTACTTTCTAGACAAGGCTGCAGCCTGATTATACACTCGTTCATTCATCAATCATCTCCTTTTGTTAGACTTGTTGCTTTGAGATCCTCTGGGTGAAGGCCAGGGAGAGATGAGGTCTGTGTCAAGTTCTGAACATAATCCATACATACTGATTGCCCAGAAGAAGTACTCACACAGCAGCACTGTTACTGGAGACACCTTTCTGCAATTCAGCAATCTAGGGCCATCCTTCCCGCCTGGATGTAGGTCTAGAGAGGGTGAATTCCTCAGGTATCAGGGAAGCCATGGTCCAGCTTGTTTCAAAGATTAAATTCAAGACCCTGCACTGCAGTAGGAGCAGCACCGGAACATAGGACTGATGTATTTTTGGACCATCTCTGCTCCTTCAGCTGCTCAGACACGGCATGAAACAAAGACACAGTGGCTTTGGGCAGAAGTTTAGGGAAAATGCTGCTGTAAGGGAAATGCCATGTTGGAGAGCCTGGAGATGTGTCTGTACACAACGTTTTCCCAAGAGACATGCAGACGTTACTGTGCACTGGAGGTGAAGCTGCTCCTGCATGCACGTAACTCTCAGTGAGCAGAAATGAATCTAGCACCTCTGAGACTTTGGTTCATTTTGCTGTTGAGAAGGCAGGTGTCCCCACTAGGTCCTGGTAATCAGATTTTGACTGGCTCCTCTATACTTTTTTTTTTTCTGTCTCCCTCAGTTTTGTTAAACTCCAGACAGTTGCCGCTTATCCACGTGTGTCTCGCTAGTGCATGCTGTCACAGCTCCTTAATGTGCTGTCGAGGAAGGACGGGGAGCGAAACAATCCCAACATATTGCTTATTAGTTTTTGAGAAGCTAAAGGCTCTTTCTGGCATTTAGATGACAGAAGGAGACAACTCTGTTCTTAGTCAGTGGGACACATAAATATGGATATGAGGAGAACTTCAGAAACAAGAGGTGGAGAGAAGCAAACAGGCTAGCTCTGACCTTAAGGCAGGCACTTGTTCACTTTTCTGGATGTATTAAATCTGTAAATAAGTGTACATAACCAGGGCAAGGCTTTTCCTTCCATTCATATGCTTTTTAAAACAGTGAGTTTAAAAACAAATTATCCTTCGGGTGTCTGGCCACCTCATTACTTCTTAGAGATTTGCACATTAAAATCACTTGCCTCTGGGGGAAAATTTGGTTGTGGCTTCTCCACCAGAACCTCTGGGCAAAGATGGGTGCAGCCCTTGGGCATCAAGTAGCCGATTAAGTTTTGATGTCACCATGTCCATCTGCGGAGGGATACTGAGTGGCTGATGGGGCAGTGGGAAGCGCAGAAACCTCCCGTTCCCCGAGCCAAAAGATCAAGCAGGCACGCAGATTAACTTACAGAAATTAATAGTGAGCTTGCCAGAAGACCTAAAGGCAGCAGGGAGAAGCCCATGCTGGGGAGCTTTAATTAAACTAAGCAGCTTGTAGAATAATGTTGTAAAAAAAAAAATTGGATACAAATGCACGGTGTCAATGAGTTAGCACCATAAACCTTCACCTGACATCTCACTGGGGACACCCTCCTTTCCCTGCTGTTGTAGAAGGTCCAGTTCCTAATGCCCCCAAACAGCTGATTTTGGATGCAAAAGATCCCGTGCCAGCTGATGGATGAGAAAGTGGGTTGCCAGGAGGGATCCCTGCTTGGGGCTGGGAGAGAGAGCACGGCATGGCCAGGCAGCCAGATTTCCTCTCATTACTCCGGCGCTGGCTGGTGGCCAGGGCTTTTGATGCTGTCTTGCCCCTGGCTGGAAACAAGGAGCCAGAATCACTCACTGGGATTTTGGAGCTTGCAGAAAATGGATTTTTTTGTTTATTTTCTTTTTAGATCATCTCCTTTCAGACGGCACAGCTCAGCTCTTTCCAGATTGCATAATCTTGTCCCTAAGCCTTTCTGGGCAACGCTGTGGCCTTTGCTTGGCACCAGTGTTTTTGCTGCCATTTCTTTGCCGGCTCTCTGAAGTTGGTTGCTCTTGCTTTGATCCAGTTTGGAGCTCTAGTTTGAAAATTTTAGGGATTATCTTTGCTGTTATTTCAATCTGTTCATATTTCAAGGCCAGGTTGGCTAGGGCTTTGAGCAGCCTGAACTAATGGCAGGTGTCCCTTCCAACCCAAGCGGTTCTATGGTTCTATGCTTTATGGTCACTGCTGAAAAAGCAATTTTCATTTGGAAGCTGCCTCCTTTGCTTATAAAGAGGTGGGGAAAACCCCACAATTCTTACAAATAAAACATCATGATGTAAAATAAACACATGTACTAAAGAAGAATCATGTGTGAATGCATGGTATCTACAATTTAGCAATGAAGTCGATGTTTTACATTACAGCATACTGCAATTCCTGAGTGAGCCTGTGGATTACAGGATTCTTCGTGGGCGGGGTTGGACATATGAATGTTTGAGACAAGCCTAAACCAAATAAACAGGTGAACCAGTGCAGGTGAGTATTTTACCTCTGCCACAGCCATGAGGCATCAACCGTCCCAGCTCAAGGTGCCCTGACTTCTGGGGAGGGGGATCCAGCATACTGGCAACAGATGGTTGGAGTGAGGATTTGCAGAGGAGATAGCTCAAAATTCACTTCTGGGTTGTTTTCACTGGTCACAGGGGGATGAGTTCAGACACAGCTGGTTCAGAGTCAGCATGCAAATAGTGCTGCTTTCCCCTTCTCTGCCCCACAACAGGGTTGACACATAGCCCTTTTTGGGGTTGTATCTCTCCATTGCACCGGTGGACAGATGTTGAAACTCTGTCAGCAGTGTTTCAGGGCCCACGAAAAAACCCGTGCAAGAGACGTCAAGCACCAAAACCATCTCCTCTATATGGCATTGCTGCTCCAGGTCTGAAGGCAGAGGCCCCAGAGGACACAGGTCATGCAGCTGAAACCACTTGGTGTTGGGTGTTGTGATGTGCAGGGTGAGGATTTTTTCTTTAGCTCATGGACCTGTGACGCAACGCACATCAGAGGTCACTTTGGCTGCGATGGGGCATGTCAGACACAAGGGGACCGTGCCAGGCACTCTCTACTCCGCCACTCACCTCTGTGCGTGGTCTGTGCTCCGCATGTTCCCCATCCTTGGGAACTTTTAAATAATCAGTGTTTGAGGATGGGATAATTACCAGCTTTTAGCTTGCCCACAGACATCAATGCTATCAAAGAAGCCTAAATGCCCACTCTCTTTTCTGAGGAATTACCACCCTGTAATGCAATACCTTCGGCTCATATTGATCCGCACGTAGCAGATTATGCACAGCTGTTGACAGATAAGACTGGAAATATGAAACAGCCCCTTTAAAGTGCTGGTACCATACAAAGCCTTTATTGAATAGCTATCTAAACATTCAGGCTGCTCCTCTCAGATAACCTAATCTTTTTCTGCGTTAACACCTCAGCATTGAAAGGAATCAATTATGTCTATCAGTCCATATAGATTGTGTTCTTCGTTTTTGGAAGCTTAGTCTTGTTCCTTCATTATTGGGTGATCAATAAACCCTTTCAGCAGGAGCATTTTACGGTTATGTAATGAAAAACATCATATAAGTTTGGCTTCAGCTGATCCTCTGTGTTGTTCTTTTTTTGGGTGTTGGATTTGTTTTGCTTTGTTTTATGACTATGAATTAATTATATAAAGTAGTCCTGAAACAGAAACCCAATCTGTCCTTTCACAAGCTGGGCATTCTTTTTGTTGCTCATAAGAAAAAACCAACCAAACAAACAAACCAATACACAAAATAAGACAACAATAATACAGAAGTCAGATGTAAATATTTCATGTTTTCATTTCCCCTGAATTAACTGTTACTCTTCCCTTATTAATAAGTTACAGAAGAATTGTCATAGCAAAAGTAGCAGCTCATTGAGGAAACTGCAAGTGAAATGCAACCCTGCCCTGGGCAGGTAGGACCAGAGTGACGGTCCAGACAGGCTCCAAGGGTGCTTCATGAAAGGCTGTGCACACTGGCAGCTCAAGAAAAGAGGCATTGGTGAGCTCATTCCACCAGTGGATGCTGCTCCTCGTTCTGCTGGGGCTGCTTACCTTGCTCCCCTTTTCCTCAGAGAGATCTCTTACTGCCGGTTACTGTATGCCCCCAAGAATTTGCCATATTTTCCCAACATCAGCGTTGGATAAGCTGTTTTTTTCTTTTAAACCAAAATATTCTGGAAGGTGGTGTAGGTTTATCCAGTTTTCAGAAACACGTTCTTAGTTTATGAATAAACTTTATGGGTAAGGGGAAATTGTGGCCTGAGTTTGGATAAAAAATGAGCACTCCTCACTGAAACTTTATCTGAAAACAAATTGCTGGGTAATTTTCTGCGGCTTTTTTTTTTTTTTTTTTTCTAGCAAATATTTTCTGCAGAAGAAAATCTGACCAGTTCTGCATAGGTTGCTTTTACACCCTATCCAACAGAGTATTGCCAATCCCAAACACACACAAAACTCCACCGTTCAGACATTTAAGCTATCTAGCTAAAAATTATTAAAAAAAACCTCCAAACAACAGGGACTAGGGTTACCACATGGTTTCTGACTTTTAGGATTTATTTCAGTGACATTTCCAGTTTTTCTCTGCAAACATGAAGGGTACAAACCTGGAAGGTGCAGGAGACCTGAGCACTTATTTTTTGGCAGCCAGACGTCAACAATAGTCAGGCTTTTGTGTGTGTGGGTAGCCACTGTTTTCGAGGGGTTTGAAGACATTTCTCTGCCACTCTTCCTCCTCTTTCAGCTGATCACCTCTGTTAGAAGAAGAGATGCAAAACCTGGGATATTTTCTATATTTTTTTTCACATAGGGGAGATGCTCAGTGATGGCAATATCAAATCCATGACCTCTCTCTGTAGCAAGGCCACCATCAGCACTGAGGTTACTCTTCAAATGTTTGCTGAAGACAGGCCAGCTCAGGTGCTGTGAAGAGGGGCCATTTCTTTTTCCAAAGCTTTTCACAGTTTCAGCTAAGCCAGGGGGATATCTGCACGTGTGCAGAAAGCAGTCTGTGGGAAGCACCCTATCAAGCACCACACTTAGGCTGATGATCTGTATCCCTGACGTCCACCACTTGGTATTCATTTATGGGCTGGGTTCAGTGAAGGCAGAGTATCCTCAGCTCCCTTTTCACCTGTTTTGGCTGTCTTAGGTGACACTTAGAAGATGCACTTTGTAAAATTTTCCATTGTGTTTTGCAGTATGACTGCTGTGAATCGTTTTGCTCCAACATCAGGTCTAGGAAAGGCTGCTGGCAGCAGCCTGCACCTCAGAGGGGGTTTCATTCCACCAGAGCCTTCCTCACCATCAATTCTGGTGCTGCACCCTGCCTCAGCACAGCCTGCTCAGCACTGCACTCTCACACACGTCAGCGTCTTGCCAATTGCTTGTTTGCTCCCAGCTTATTCATAAAGATTTAAAGACTACCCTACCTCCTTTCAGAGGCTGGAAATAGAGAACCCTGTTCAGCTTCTCAAGTGTATCTGAAAGTGCTTTCAGGCTCTGTCTTCTGAAAAAATCCTGTGAACAAGTGGATGCACAAAGCTGTTGTTGCCAGTGACGTGCCCCATCATCATAAGATGATGGTGACTGCATGCAGATGAACATCTAGGTGTAGAACAGCTATCGGAAAGGGTGACTATCAGATGAACACATGAAGCCGTAATAATTACATAGCACTAAAGAAAATGTCAGGGAGACTCAATGAAATGTTAACGAAAATGGTTTTCTAGACTTTACTGCATTAGAGAAAAAAAAAAATTCAAACTGAAAAGGTGGCCCAGGAGTCATCAATGGAATAATAATTTTGTAATTCTCTCAGACACCCTGAGAGAATGGCTCTGGAAAGGGCTCTGCATCCCAAAGCTTTGTGTCTCAAAGCTTTTCAATGGGTAGTGGCACAATGCCCTGAATCCTACAAACATGAAACCTGAGCTCACATGCAACACATCAGTAACTGATGATAATATTATATACATGTTGTTTGGAAACACCACAACAGAGCTTGAATTGACAGACTGGGAAAAGGCTGCATAAATAATGCTTTTCTGTAATGCCATGTGTGGCAGGCCATGCACAGTGGCAGGCTGTTCTTGCAGTAACAAGCCTGTTGCAAGACGTGTTTTCCAGGGAGGGTGAAAACACTACAGGATGGTCTTGAGGGGAAGGGAAGGGAAGGGAAGGGAAGGGAAGGGAAGGGAAGGGAAGGGAAGGGAAGGGAGGGGAGGGGAGGGGGAGGGAAGGGAAGGGTGGGGATGTGGGGGGGGGGGGAGGGAGGAGAAAGGTCAGGTGGGGAGGGCGGGGCGAGCGGCACGA
>WTSP01002762.1:179053-191606 GCA_025331215.1 Actenoides lindsayi
AGACAGTGTCAAAAGCCTTGCTGAAGTCAAGGTAGACAACATCCACTGCTCTCCCTGCATCTACCCATTCAGTCACAAAAGAAGCGCCATGCCAGAGGAGAAAAATCTCCTTTGGCATAGAGAAGCAGGTCTTAGAGTAGTCAATGGAGAGAAATATGGACCTTGAAGGGTGATGACCTTGTCATCTTTATGTGGAATACCAAAATTAGGCTGTCCCTCTGCACACCTTCAGAACTCCAAGGTGTGTCCCCAACAGGTACTTCAAATTATGAGTCATATGCCTGAATTAGTTTCAGTTCACAGTATTCCCTCTCACCAACTCCACCATAGTTAACAATCTCTACTTTTCTACTGCTCATGATATAATTACTGTTAAATAATGAAATACATAGGCATGAAATGGGCTAAACATATATAGATAAGTATTATATAAAATATAACAAAATACACGTATTATATCACAGAATTACAGGTTATATAGGCACTAGCAACATCCTGACACAAACAAAAATGACACAGTGGTTTCTTTGTGGTTATGCAAGACATACTGAATTCTACAGGGATTCATTGAACAGCCCTCTAATCCAGAGCAGCTGGGTGTTTTTTACCTTATATTGGGTTATCGTTTGACAACTTTGCTCTCAACAACTGATGGACTGTGGCATAAAATACCTACAAACCATTAGCTTTCTGCAAATGCACTCATCCAGTAATTTGTGACCACTTCATTAGAGAAAAACCCACCATGTCTACTAAGAGCACTTCTAGATGCATATTTAAAATCCATAAATATTTGAGTGTTGAAATTTTCTCTTTCCCAAACTCAATTGCTCTAATATTCATGGTAAGTGAATTCCAAAAGACTGGAGACAAATCTATTTTTTTGGCAAAGAAACAATTTCCAGCTGCATCCACCTAACTTAACCTCTCTAAGACAAGGTCCTCCTCCTCCAAGCCTTGTTCATAGTAAGTGTGCCCTCACAGAGGGTCCCTCTCAAGTAACACTGTCTTTTAAATCCCCACCTCTGTGACTCACTCTAAGGCTGTGCAGGCATACAAAAGCCCAATAAGGAAAATATAGTCAGTAATATGGATCTAATGCGTGCAATCGTTTCTGCAAAGTAGCATGCAAGTAATGAATTAATGAAAAAAAAAATAATAAAAGAGAGGAACTGGCTGTACTGCCACAACATTTGTTTGTTCAGAAAGCCTTGGTCACAAACAAGCCTGACCCCATTGTAGCCCAAAGTTCTTAGTGCACGGGGAACTCAAGTATTGACTGAGTAATGGTTATAGCTCTGGCTGCCAGTGGTGTAAACTTGTCAAAGAGGAAGGACTAAATCAAGTTATTAAACAAGTCAACAAGCTGAAAATTTACCTTTTCCTCTAATGCTTCTGGCAATGGCTAAATGAACTACTAAATCAAACACATCATAGCAAATTAGCAAAGTATGTTACAGCAAAAAATGAAGTTTAATGACACACAGCAATTGCCAAGATTTTTAATCACTTTTTTGCAGCCTGGGTCCTTCAATGTTTAACAATGGAGGCATAATATAAAGAAGATTAGCTCAGAACACAAAAGGAAATTCCCTAGTGAAGTTAGCAACATGGAAAGGATTTCCCCCCCCCCCCCTTCAGGACTGTCTCTACAATGCTACTGCATTTTTCACACTAATTTCAATTTGAATTTCAGTACTGTTTAAATTAAATCACCAAAACAATGCATAACTGCAAATGAACATATTTGCTCTCATCCTCCCTACATCTTTAAAGGTATGAACTGGAAGACAGGAAAATTACTAGGAGATAATCAAATTACAGGCTCCCCTTTCACACCAACACGAGCTCCTCTTTGAAAGAAAAACAACATATTGTGAAGTTCCTAAAACTGCTACAGCTGCTTGCAAATTTTATGTGCTTTTTTATATCTCCATCAAATATGTAATTTCTTTAAGATCCAGTACGTTTTCTCAGAAAAGTGTCGACTTTTCTGCACCATTGGGGTTCTCCAGTAAAACAAAAGGGTTTTCTGGTGCTGATTTGGCCCATCTAGAACCATCAAACACCAAGGTAGACTTGAGGGGTGCTGACAAGACACAAGACCAGATAACTAATCACTTTTTAAACACTGTGCTCAGTACACTTCAGGTCCTTGGTCTTATTTTATGCTGCTACACAGTAGAAGATACCAGCATCAGCAGTGCCTCCAGTAATTAATGGAGTTACATTGATGGGAGGATCAAAACAAGATGCTACAGCAATTGCAGAGAAACCAGAGAGATACAGGGCTGGGGAAGAGGTATTTGTGACAAATTGAACAAAGGAGAGAAATGATAAGAAGACACATATTTGCAAAGATGGAAAGATAGAGATGACTGCCGTGACTACTCCTAAATGGCTAAAAACTAGAGCATCCCTCATAGTGAGAAAGGGCTACAGGTGCATCCTTTCTGCACCTGCTGAACTGTACAATCTGTCTGATAAGCTAAAATTATTAAATTCTCTATGTGATCAAAAGCTGCTATGCAAATTTGAATATTGTCAAAACAAAAATGTGGGATAAAAATCAGGTTTTAGCTTACATAATGTAGTTCCTTGAAGGTCGTGATAACATCAACATTTATCAGTAATATTTTGCACTTGCCTCTTCCTCCTGGGATTTATTTTGGCAGATTTGTGTTTGTTTCCATGCACATGTGGCTCTGTGCTTATGACAGAGGTGACCCAAAGCCCTGCCATGTGTCCAGGGAGCAGAGAGTGGGATGTTCAGAGGACATTGATGCTCTGGTGTAAGTTCACCCCACAACTCCAGGCCAGCACCAGAGGTGGTGTTAACTCCTCTGCAGATAAGCTTTGCCCATGTGGTGTTGGGCATTGAAGCTGTGCAGATCAGCCATCATGCCGGGACCTAGTGTGTCCCCACACCACTGACCACCCTCCTTATGAGGACAGTGTCTGCTCATCCTCATGCGTGCACCGGCTGGGGTATGAATATTGCATTGGGTTCACTGAAGAGTGCTTAAATACAGGCAGCAACTGTGTGTGCTCTTCTAAGGAGGGGAAACAAGGTTGCCTGTCCTCACCTGTTCATTGATCCTTGTAGGGATGCCACCTAGCACTGGCTGCATTGCAAGGTGAGGGAGCAAACCACCTAGGAGCTACATGGTGGAGCTGCCCCAGCGTATCCAGAAGGTGTAGGTAAAATGCTGAACAAGGAGAAGAACTTGCAGTCTGTGAAGGGAGATGCTGTCCAAATATTTTATCATTTCAGAGCAAGGATGAGTTTTGCTATCAGGTGCGCTTTTAAAGTATGAACCAATGTTTTAATCAGCAAATGCCTGGCTGAAATGCAAAGAGAGTACAAAGGTCAGCATCGTGCAAGAGATGCAGAGGGAAAGCTCTGCACAGTGCTGGCACTAGGACTCCCTGGCTGATGTGCTTTGTTAAACAGTAAGAAGAAAAAAACATCATACTTTCTCACTTTCTACTGGAGACGTCAACCAGGGGACATGGCACTGAGGATACAGGTAAATTCACAACATAGTAAGTAATTCCTACACAGCTTTTTGGTTAAGGATCCCAAAGTCTCCTTCTCATTGGATAAGCATTTCAACTGAAGAATTTCATCCCTGCTCCTTGTGTTTCTAAGTTGCCACGGTACAGTGTTGGTGTTATTCTTCTACCACTCTCAGTGGAGAGGGGCCACTGGCCAAGATCAGTCCCATTACAGTGACCTTGGTGCCACCAGTACTTGTGGGAATAATCCTGGTTCAAGACTACAAGCTCACTCATGCACATGAAAAAGCATTTTAAAGATATTTTCTACTACATCAAGATATAGAAGTAGTAAGCTTCAAGAGTGAAAAAAGAGCCAATGTTCTTGAAGACACCCATGAACCAAGGACAAAGGATTAAGAAAGTCAGTCTTCAGCTTTAATTTGTGTTTGCATTTGCATGATTCTGGTAGGGAGCAAAATGCTTCCTCCTTCCACCCTGCGGTCCCTGAGAGAATGGGATTTCATCTAAAAGGAAGGACAAGCACTCACTCCGCCGGCTCAGATGAGGAGGGTGTCTTTACCATCTTTAACATCAGCAGTGAACAATACACTGTCATGCATTCTACTTTTTTCCTGACACCATTTCAAGTGAAAGGAGGGGAAAGATGCTGACAGAAGACCAGAGCAAAGCTGGAGTAGCACTGACTCACCTGAGTCATCACTGGGCTGAGGCTGGACAGGCTGGGGGAGCAGAAACCAATGAGAAATCCTCATCACACTGTCCAAAGACCTGTCTCTAAGCCAGGTTGTTCTCACTATAAAGTATTCATATGACAAGAAGTGTAAACATAATTTAAAACACAATACAAGTCCCTTCCAACTTTATTCCTTTTGCTATCACAGGTTTTCTCCTCCTGACATGTCTCTGAGCTCATCCTCCTTATCCCTAAGGCTGGTACATCATGATCTGTTTTAGGTCAGACAGGAAGCATGTTCCATGGAGCAGTAAGGCCTGGCTTGACAGGCACACAGCATTTTTTGCTTTTTAGCTTAGGCCCTGTAGCTGTGTAAATCACAATCTATAAAACAAAAACCAAAGGGTTGCCACGACAAATGAGGTCAGTGGCTCATGCCAAGTTTTTAAGAAGTTGACCCTATGAACTCAGTTAAGTCACCACAGTTTTTTGCCTTGATATTGGAGGCAATATCAGAAAGTGTCCCTGGGATTGTGGAAAGCCTTTCCTAGCAGCCAAGAGGGCTGCACGGCCCCATGATTTTCTTGCTTGCAAGCAGCTGGAAAAGTGTTTATAGCTGCACTGGATCACGGAGGACATTCCTGATGACAGAGAATATTCTTGCTGCCTTCTAAGCCTGTTCGGACAAGTTTCCCAGCAGCCCTGGGCATCTAGCCACCAACAAGCAGCAACAGTTCGGGGTTAAGAAGACTGGACATCTCCACTCCCTCTTGGAGCTCAATTGTACTGAGGAAAAAGCGACAAACCCAAATGCAGCCCAGGATGGTGGTGGTCTGGTTTGTAGGGCAGGAGGCAAGTTCATTCAGTGCTGGTCCTGCTGGGGCTAGCTGCACATGTAAGGAGGAGCTGTAGCCACCAAAGTATACATCGGGACATGAAGTCCTCCAGCCATAGAGTTGTTTAAATAAAAATGACCCAACAGTTCAGGACTGCTGTCCAGAGGACTATTTAGCTTGTCTTGGCTTGTGAGGGGGAGCACCGGGATGTTCTTTTGCCTGTCCCTTGCTTTACACCATATCCTGGACCCACACTGGCATACAAATTTCCAACCAAGGCACTGAATAATTGTGGAACCTTCAGTGCTGCAACAGAAAAGGAGAAACATCAAAATCTACATCTTAGTGAAGCACATCTGATGATGCCTCCTTGCTACCTGATTAACTTGCACTGCCTGGAATGTCAGCTTCATCTCACCCATCTCTCACACGTTCATTTTTACTCCTGTTTTGCTTTTCCCCCACACTCTTCCTTCCATTTAATGTGTTCACATTGTCCTAAAGCTAGTATCACAGAACATATTTTAAATTAATCTTTAAGTAGAAAAAGGCCATTTTGAAACAAACCAAAAAAAAATTAATTTAAAAAAATTCCACTTTTCTTCACCCCCAACTACTTGCCAACTACATACTGAACATGAATATTTTCAGTGTTCTTGAAAATATTCCTGCACCTCCCCAAAAAATTCCCTCTGGGAAAAGAAACAAACAAACAAGCAAACAAATCTCTCTGCTTGTATTGCTTATTTTAATATCATCTCTTCAACGTTTGTAACATCACCAACCACAGTGCCTGGCATACGGGAACAGCATTACACCACAGCTGTGGTTTACCCCAGGGACACCTAGGAACATTGGTCCCGAGCAGCTAAAACCCCAAAAGAAAACCTGCAAACCAGCTAAATCCCCCTGGATACATTTATTTTCTCTTTGCCTGCCTCCTCCCAACATATTTGCACATGCCTTGGGCCCTGGGGTGGGATTTTGCAGGAGCTTCAGGCACGTTTCAGCACATGGATGCTCCTTCTTCCTCATGGAGCTGAAACCTTCTTTTGATATTCCGTTCTCCCACTGCTAATAGCTTTTTTTTATTTAAACAAATCCTCAGTTATGCATTCTAACAATGAGTGATGATTCACGGTCAACAGATGTTGGTGCCAGTGCTAGCAGAGCAGCATCACTTACTGCATAGTTTCAGGTGCCAAACTATTTATTAACCATCTCTACTGAAGGCTGAGGAGCTTAAAGGTAGATTTTACTGCTGGCACACTAAAAGGAAAAAAAAAAAAAAAAACCAACAATAAAAAGCCAGAGAAGATATCACTAAAATACATGTCAAAGTTTAACTTTCCCCAATGCAGAAAATAATAGATAATGATTGTTTGGTTGGTTTGTTTTGTTTTTATTTTATTTAGATTTGTTTGGATTTAAAGACTGTTACTATGAGACTCAAGATACTTTGCAATCAGTAATAAATGCTTTGGTGCTTTTTATTTATTTATTTTAACGCAATCCTAAAGGTATAATGAAAGGTTTTAATCTTATTTCAGAGATGTAATTAAAAAAAATCTCAGCTTCTGAGAAGGTCAATAAGGCTTGTTAAGCCACATTGATTTCTGGAATATTACTGATGCACCTAGTGATTTTTTATTTTTTTTTTTTAAGATAACTCCCATCCCTTCAAGAACTGTGTCAGATATAATTTGATTGGTAAATGCCTACTCTAAATTAAACTCGCATAGTAATTATAGGTGTCTCATCACAAGTTACTGGAAAATTATTCAAAACGCTGAATCCAGTCCAAGGACAACATAACAAATTTTCTTCTACTTTACATTTTGAACTAGATGTTTGTTTGCAAGGGTTATTGGGGACAGGAGGTCCCTGAAGTAGAAACTCAGTCCTCCTTGAACTTCAAGGGACTTTGAACATTGATTTGCACAGGACAAGGATTTTAGCTCTGTTTTTTCAATTAGGCTCTTTTACCAAACTGGGGGTTCCTTGTCTGCAAATTGGGGCTGATAATATACTGCCTGTCTTGTATAACATTACTGCACTTTATTCTCAGCAAGTGCTTTGGAAGCTTTAATTGAAAGGGTCAGGATGTATTTAATTAATCATCATTGTGTTGCCCACAGAGAATACTGAGCTTGGAGTGGGACCACCACTATGGATTAGCTGTCTGATAAATCCGCACCATTGATTTCAGTTATCCTTAGCAGGCAAAAGATTTGGGATTAGTCTTCTGCAGGGGCTAGTGTGAGGACAAACTTATTGCCAGTGGGGAGGGCTCACTCAAAAGGACCACATGGGTATGATTCAAATACCTTCAGTTTCAGCCTGTTCTGGTCTACAGGTGGTGACAGAAGGTCTGACTTGACTAAGCCCAATTTTACAACCAGAACCAGCAATTTTCCAGTAGTAAGGCATTCCTGCTAACACAGCAGCCTGCCTGTTGCATCTCCCCTCAGCCCTTTCATTTTATGGCTCATTTAAATGATCACACAGAATTATTCCATGGGAAACACAGTTGCAGCTGTACCTTTGAGGGGAAGGACAAATGAAAGCGTCATTCCTACCAGGGTGAGGGATTTCCTATGTCAGAGCAGCTGTCATGCAACAAGGCCACCTTGTTAGCAGCTTTCATTAAAGAAGAAAGCCCAGTTTTGGCTCCTTTCGGTGATCCTGTGACAATGGCTATGGATAGGAAACAGTTTTATCTACTCATGGTAAATAAGACATATGGCTGCAAAAATCCTAAAATAATCACCTGTCACAAAGGATACGGCCTTCAAAAATGCTGCCTGAGGGATGGGGCCCAGCTGCTGTACAAAACCATCACCCCCCCTGTTTTGGGGGGGACAAGTTTGCTTTCAGCTCTCTTAGCATTCCCAAGGATGCTCTATGAGCTTAAAGAGTAAACACAAAGGGCTTCCAGTGCCACATCTAGGTAAATTCATGACCATAACCCTCATTTTACAAAGGTGTTAACAAGCACTGAATCAGGCTAAAAAGCTACTCTTGTAGCTATATACAGCAAACGAGGTGCCAATTATTACTCCAGTTTTCCAGCCAAACATAGCTGCTTTGTTTGGTTTCCTTTTCACATTGGTTTTTTTCCACACAGAAATGACAACGCCTACAAAGACAACTCCCGGCATGCTTGCAAACATTTGGGGTTGGTCCTGCAAACATCTCCTAGTTGCCGTGTTTGGTGCAGGGAATGGTTCTTCGCCTGAAAAAGACTTGCAGGAGAGAAAGGAGCTCAGGCACAAACATTCACATGGGTCGTCTCTTCCGAGCTCCACCATAACGTCCCATGATGGAGACACCTGGAGTCCCTGGAGGAGAGGACTCAGGGTTTTCCCAAAGGAGCACCTCTTGGTGGGGTTACTCCTGGGTTGATGGGTGTCTGCTTACACTCCTTCCCTCCAAACATGTTTGTTTTGGAAGCCTCCATCCCCAGGCAGTTAGCCTGTCCTGCCTGTGCACCTAAAAGCTGCACAGCATCCAGAGTCTCACCTGCAGCCCCCCAAGGGACCTCGTGTCATGCTGAGCCCTGCCATGAGCCACTTGTGACAGACCCACCTGCACTTGAGCATCCAAGCACCCAGCTTGGGATGGGTTTGCAGAGGCTGCTATTCCTGCAAGAAACAGCCTTTATTGCCAAGAATGAAATAAAATCATATCTCAAGACACACAGAAGATGAGACTGCAGGATTGCCCCAGGGCCAGTGCTCCTCCACAGACGTGCAGCTGCGTGCCATCCCTCTCCTACATGCAGCCTCGAAGCAAGGCCTGGGGCTCAGTTTGAGTGTGGCATTTCAGAGTCCAAAATCATCCCCCCGGCTCCAGCCAAATGCTGGCAAATATTAAAGAAGGATCAGAGATACTGCGTTGCTGCAAATAGAAACCACTATTGGCTGTGCACGATCTGGGGTTCATGAGTGGCAGAAGTGCTTCAGAAACAGAAAAAAACCCCCCGTCGTTCACATTGTATAACTCCCTAACATTCCCACAATACATTTGAAATAATTCATACTCCACTCATACGTGCATAAAAATGTAAAATGTAGCTTATTATTGGGCATTTCAGCCCATTGTACAAGCACCTGTCAATCTGAATTAGAGAACCTCCATGAAGCGCCAGGCAGGAATTTAGGAGAAAATCCACTGATATCTGAGTTTAGCTCATAAAGGGGAAAAAAATATTGTCACAGTTTGTACGATGCTACTTTCCGCTCATAAAAGGTAAACATTTTTAACCACCCTAAATACTAAGTCTCAACCAGAGGGGTGCACGTGGGAGTATCGGGTGTGTGCACACATCGAGTCCTGGTGCTCATCCCAGGGAGAAGTTATTCCTCTCTCACGTACCAAACTTAATTCATCCTCATTAGTAGTAGAGGGATGAATTAACTTTTGATTGACTTAGAGATTTGAGGCTTAACTTAGAATAGGGCTGTGAAAAGTAGCACTGCTTCAGACAACCTGTTTCCAGTTCCAGATACCTGCAACTATCTTTCACTGCTGCATATACCTGAGCTCCTATTTCACCCCAAATATTCTTGGGTGCTGAAAAATTATGACCTGCATCACTTCAGCTAACAGGTATTGGATAACAGAGTACTCCAGGAGAAAAGCCAAGTACTGTGTAATGTGATGGGGGCAGAATCAGGGTTACCTGTTCATGTCCCTGTTTCCCAGGGGTCTGGCAGGGAATAGCTCTGGGAAGAGGAGAAAATAGGACCAGTACACAAGACTGACATAGTGAGGGAAAGCAGTGCTTCTACAGGGCAAGCCTAGTCCTAGGTTTATCTAGTAATTACACTCGTCTATTATTCTAACTGTTCAGCCTTTCATTCATATTGAGAAAAGAGATTTATGTCAAACAGTTTGCAGGGGTTTTTTTATCTTTTTGATAAATGAGTTCAAAGAAAACTTAATCTTTTAAAAGACAGTTAATTCCCTAATTAAGCATTCCTCTCCCTCTCTCATCAGTAACACCAAAAACATATCAAGACAAATTACCCGTAAGCAGATGCCTGGCAATGGCATCTTTTCTTCCTAAATCCCCTGGACAAATCCAGTTAACTGCAGCACAAAGTATTAGAGACAACACCTGAGCCCCCTCTTGACTTGCAGTGGGGTGCAGAGATGTCTGTTCTCTTTGCAAAGTTTTCCATCTGCTCCCTTTGATCACAGAGAGAAGACAGAGAGAGGAATACCTAGTGGAGACAAATCGTAACTTACATCCTTGCATGAGGCTCCACTTCCAAGTTAGGAGGAAAAAAGGAGAAAATAAAATAAAATAGGACCACACACCAGAAGTACCATTCAGAGTAGTGATCAGCTGCCCCAGTGGGGCAGAGGGATGTGCATTTGGTGCTTGGAAGAGCTTGAGTGCATTGTTTTCTCTTTCCTTGGTTTTGATTTATAGTGTGCAGGGGCTGCACTTGCCTTATGTACCAGACTGGGAGACTAAATGAGGCTGAATCCATGCATAAGGTATCAGTGTTTTTGTAGGCCACAGGCTACCTAAGAAACCACACCCTCGTTTAATTTTGGTGCATAATTTATTTGAGTGAGACAGTTCATACAACCAGAAACAAGACATTTGATTTTGAGATTTTAGGAAACATAATGAAAAAAATTCACCAGAATTAAGAGCTTGATGCTTTCATAGAATCACAGAATCACAGAATGTTAGGGGTTGGAAGGGACCTTCGAAGATCATTGAGTCCATCCCACCCTGCCAGAGCAGGATCAAAAGTAGGGCAGATCACTCAGAAACTTTTGTGCAAAGGCTCCTGTCCGATCCCTCCCATCTGGCCATTCCCAGTCCATTGCTCTACAAAAGTAAAGGGAGAAGCTGCTACCCAGCCACAGACAGGGTTTGGGGTTTCTCCATCAAGGCAAATGCTTATCCCCATGGAGGCTCTTTCTTCACTGCCAAACCCTCAAGTGGTCCCCAGGTCCCTCGCAGTGGACAGAGAAGGCCATCCTGGGCACTAATAACATACCCCAAATGCCCTAGCCCCACTCACTGTGTCAAGGCAATGCTCTTTCCTGCCACCAAGTGAAGCTGAGTGCTGTGCAAGTGGAGCAGGTCCTGCATTGCCAAGGAAACGCACTGTCATCAGCCTGCAGATCCTGCCCAACAACACTTTTATAGCCCAAGCCATGCTTTTTTTTTAACACCAAGACCAAACCCCCCTCCCAGCTGCCTTCCTCACAGAAGCCAAAGTACAGTCAAAGGGCCATAATATGCAGCTACATAACAGAGGAAACACCACGAAGGAGTATGCTTGAGCAACATGATAGTCAGTGAATACTTTCTAATTATGCTGAGAAAAGAGACAAAAAGCACATACCAGCTGACATTTGGCTGCATCTCTACTGTGCTAACTAGCTGCAATTAATGAGATGGTGGCACTGAAGCTAGAAAGAACCCAAGCCAGAAAGGAACCTCACTGATTAATTAAAAATTAAGAGAGACCCTGGAGAAAATCTCCCCACACTCCTTCCACTTTGTAGCCAGCCTTGGAAAAGTGTGCCAGGGGAGGGGCAGAAGAAATCTGAAAGGAAAACAAGCCCCAGAATTCAAAGATATGCTTCAAAACTGGCTGGAGAACTCAGAGCTTGTCCATCAACTTCACGCAAATCATAAAACCCAGTGGCAGGTAGCCAGTGATGGCCTGAAAATGAATAGTACATCCATGCTATTAACATTGTAGGAGACAACTTGCATAGATTTATGCTCTGCTAATGTGTGTAAGGTGTTGCAAAGTGGTGAGGATAGATATTACCTTTGATGAGCCAAGAGCTGGAGCAGGGCAGGACCTGCACTGAGAGTAGGAAGGATCTATAGGGGAGAAGTGGCACAGGGCCAGTGTAGCTTCCCTGTTTCAGCAAAACCCTTGTCCTGTGAGAAGCAAAACCTTGGCTGGGAGCTGGGATACAGAGGGGGATGAGCAGCTTTAGCTCAGCTCTGATCCTTATCAGGTCCTCTGCTGCATCAAGCCTAAAGAGAACCATAAACCAGAAAGGAATGTAACATAAGCGGGATTGAACTGCCACACAAATTGTCTCTAAGAAAATATTAGGGTCTTATCCAAGGCTCAGCAGTCAGTGGTCATCTTTTCACTGTTTCTAACAGCCTTTGGATCTGATCACTGTATAACAGATCTTGTTCATTTCTTGCCAACATGGAAAGCTATAAAAAAGTCAAGAGAAATCCATTTGTTTTAAACAACAATAGGGCAGTAACGCTCACAGACTTCACAGCTGTTGTGGAGACTAGTAGTATTTTCAGTGCATCATAGACATAAACCCTGTTTTAACCACAAAATTCTATTAGTAAAAATACTTGGTCACCAGAAATACTTTGCTTTTGTATAACTCTAACCTCTTTCAGCTCAGTTGTTAAGGTCCCAGCCTCCTTAGTATGTCAGATTCATACAGGAGTCACATATATATATATGTGAATAAATACATATATAAATTATACATATTACAAAAG
>WTSP01002763.1:0-16660 GCA_025331215.1 Actenoides lindsayi
GCCAGCGCCTCCTGCCCTCCTCCTGCTGCTGCGGCCTCGGGCTCCCTCTGCTGCTGCTCCCTCCTCGGCTTCCTCCTGCTCTGCCTGGGCCGCCTGCCGCCCTTTCTGGAGCCTCTTTCCCGCCCGGCTGTCCCCGCTTGGCTGAGGGGCTTATTTGGTTTCATATGAATTGTTTTCAGATCAGATTCGCCTCCAAAGAACAAGCATAGAACATTTTTCCTCTGTGCCTACTTTAAGATCGGTGCCTGCTCAGGACATTGGTAGATGTGATGATGATGATTTCATCAGTACACTATTTCAAAAAGTTCTTTAATTTAATTTAATTCTCTTGGGGGCAAAGTGAAGCAGCATGCATTGCGGAGTGCAATTTGTGCCACAAAATATGTAGGTCTATAATCTGAATACTAAGCATGGGTAAAGGTTGTAAACACAAGGCAGTTTTGTTCCTAGATCAGATTTGGGTCTTTGTAGTTATTTTTATCACAGATTAGCACAAGGCATATACACTTCGCTGGTTGTTAATGTGCCAAGGTCATTTGGGTGAGATCTTTTAAGAGTGGAATGGGTCATTGATCTCATATTTATTCTGGGTCTGTGGTTACCTCTGCTTGTCTTTCTATTTATGCTGTCTTACTATATAATCGAAGGATGTGGCAAAGCAGACGTAGCTCTCCAGTGCAAGCACAAGCTGCCTTTTTCCAGCTCAGGCTGTCGAAAGATACTGTTCTTTTGACTTGTTGCCACAGTTGCCTCAGTTTAACTTCTCTTCATGTTGACCCATGTTCTTTGATCCCTAGATGTTCATGTGATCCCTTTAGTAGGAGGTTAATTGGTTGTATATTCTTCTTAAAATTAAAGAAAAGGGAAGAGGAGGGTGAAGTTTCGCAATGGTGATCAAATTTAGCTTAATTTTTAGATGACTAAATTCCTATGATGTGGGATGGAATTTGGCTACTGAGGTGTGATCTCTCAGAGCTCCTGGTGTTAATACAAATGCAAGAGTTCTGCTCTCAATTCTAAGCAGGAGCAGCCAATCCTGCTGCTCTGCACGAGCTCTGTAGCAATTTTTTCCTTCTTTCCTACCTACTGCAGATGATTTATCACAGATATTAAACTATTCCCAGCCCCAACAAAATACTTCACTTTTCTGCTAAGAAGCAGATGCTTGCCAGCTCACATTTGTTATATAGTAATGACATTCTGGAGTGAACTGAAAACAGCGTTCTGCAAAATTGAAGTTTTTTGCTTTCCATCCCCATTTTCTCTTTCAGTAAGAATGATCATGAAGAAACTCTACTGTGTTTTGCCATCATGCTGCACCATGAATGACAGCTGTGTTGGATTTATTCATCAAGGCATGGAGAATGTAGTAATAAAAGTGCCAGTCAGGCTGTTTTCTCACTTGACAGAACATATGGTAAAAAGTTGATTTTTAGGTCTTGAACATTGGTGTAAATCAGGACTTCTGTTGACATGAGACTGCTGGAACCCAGATCAGAGTTAGGCCTTTGGAAAAAGGGAACAGTGCTTACAAAGTTGAATGTTGTGACAGTTCATGGATATCTGTGAGCTCTTGGCATCACATGGTCATTCTGACCTGGGCAATAGCAGAAGTCGTCTCCTGCTCCAGAACCTGAAGATCCACTGTGCTTTCTGAAGGCTCTGGACTCTTGGCTTGGAAAGACCTCAGCATGCGATTGCTGGGGCCTACAGCTAGGTTGATAAGGAATTTGACACAATGGAAGTGAATCAGTGAGTTGAAGTGGTTTGTGTTGAGTCTTTTCCATCTCTGTTACAAGTAGTTCAAAGAAATGTCTGTGAGTTAGTTGAAGTCTAGTTGCTCAGGCCAAATATCATCACTGTTATGTGTGAAGTGGAACTTTCTGAAGGGAAGCACTTCCTGACAGAAAGGGTGATCAGGCATTGGAATGGACTGCCCAGGGAGGTGGTGGAGTCACTGTCCCTGGATGTGTTTAAAGAAAGGCTGGATGTGGCACTTAGTGCCATGGTCTAGCCAGTGTGGCAGTATTGGTTCATAGGCTGGACTCGACGATCTCAGAGGTCCTTTCCATCCTCAGTAATTCTGTGATTCTGTGAAAGCAGACCATGAACCTTTGCTTCCTTGGTTGTAGGCTCCTCTACCAGTGACCCTGCTGCTTCCTGCAGATGGTGGGGCTTGTCAGAGCAGGTCAGCATCCCTGTCACTGTCAGTGACAGAGAAAAGGTGTGTTGTAAATCCTCCAGCAGTTGACTGCTTGAGGTTTTGATAATGTGCACTACAATATGGCATGTGAGAGTAATGGAAAACTGAATCCTGTGTCTGCATAAGTGGGACACACTCATTAATGAATGATTAATGAAAGGACCCCACCTTGCACCAGGCCTCACAGTCTCTGAGAAGGAGGATGGGCAGAATGGCTGTCTGGGAGTCCTTACATCACAACTGCATTGCCCATGACCAGTCTGACGCTCTGGGTCTGGGAGCTGAGCAGGATGTGGACTGCACCGTCCTCTTGATGTTGGGTTACAGTGGATGCAAAAGTTTTAGCAGAGGAAAGGCAACATCTGAGGCTCTTTGCTGTGAGCTGCTCTAAGCTTCTAATCCTCATTAAATTTCTGAGCCCACTACTGTGGTTGAAAGTCTGGCTATATCACCTTGTGGTATCTCAGAACCCCCAATTCCTACCAGCTGTTAGCTAGTTATTGGGATAATGACATACACTCCAGGCCAAGTGGTCCTGGAGATGTGTAGAGTCATCCTCCCACATCCTCCCATCCATCCACCCTTTACCTTCATGCAGTGCATAGTAGTGATTAATCATCCACTATTTTAGTCTCTCCACAGCTTTCTCCATACTCAGATGAGTTTCAGTCATGGTGTTTATCTGCAGCCCTCCCTGGCAGAAGGTGGCAGCGTTTTCCCTGTGAAGCCATTTGGTTCAAATCCAAATGACAGCATTTCTCAGAACAAAGCATGAAGCTATTAACTTCCTGGAGGCCACACAGGCCATGCTCATTTCTACAGTATCTTGATAATCAAGCAATATCTAAACAAACCCTTTAGTGATATAGGTGATATAATGAACCCTCACTGATATAAGTGTTGTACAACACATAACAAAGTGCATTGCCTCACCTTGGTTGTATTTAACTACAAAGGCTCAGGATTTCAGGATCTGGAGGAGTAAATTCTCTTGATATTGATGCTGGATTGATCCCTCAATCACAGACAGCAGTGATGAACTGTAGTTCCCTTCATGCTAGACAAAATAGCCTCTACCTTCTGCTGGAGTTAACCACAACGTATCATACCATACTAAACACCAAAGTATTTTATTAACCTATTTCATAACGAGTATTTGTTCCTGAAAAGATAAAATGGATGATGGTGAGTGCTACAGGGGAAAACTGCTCAATTCATGAGGTTTACTTCAAATAAGGATCAAGGCTGTTTATAGATATATTAATGAAATGTAATTAAGAGGCAATCAGTCAACTGCACCTTCAGGATCAGTATTAGTGATACAACAGATAAAGCACAGTACTAGACAACTGCAAAATACTTAAATATCTAAAATAAACACCCTGATATAAATAGTCAAAGGGCTACTTCTGGCAGTGCCAAGCCAGGGCCCTGCTGCAGGTTTGTGTGCAATTCTCTCCCCACTGTTACACATATTAATTCTATTTTTCTGTATCACAGAGGTGTCGTGCGAGGATTCACTGATGCGAGATTTGTACTTGTGCTAATGGGGCAAAGTAGTACATAACCCAGCAAAACACAAGTCCGTTTTCTCAGAGCCTAAAACCCTTCCTCAAATTTAGTGTTGTACACAGGCTACCTAGTCAAGGGATATGTATTTCCAGCTCATCTCATGATTAGTTAGTATTTATATAACAAAGTGACAAATATATGTGCCTCCCATTTGTGAATTCTGCAGATGAATTTATAGCTGCTGCAGAAGAAAATACAGTAAATAAAGTACACAGTGTCAGCTGTGAATGCACGGGGGAGAGAAAGGATTATGGATGTGGAAAAAGAAGCATCGTTTTTTTCAGTCCTGACTTTCTTTCTTTTTGCACTTAGCATGAACATGATGTCAGAAATTGCTTTATTCTTGTGGATTCGAGAAATCAGAAGCTAAGTATACACAAGATTTATAGATAAATTATCTGGTCCTTCTTGTTCTGGTCCTCATGTTTCACATCCACATAATTCCCTCTGACAACAGAAGAGAAAAAAAAATGCCAAATCCTGGCAGAATAGCAGATTCCTGTCCCCAGCAGACAGCAAGGTCTCAGAAGCACCAGAAAATTCATCATGTTCTTCAAAAGAATTTCCAGTGCACAAAGAACACATAAAAATGTGTGCTTAGCGCTGCAGTAATCTGGACTAGAGAGGAAAAAGTAATGGAAACCAGGTACCTCTGATATTTGTCTTATTGCTAAAGAATAACTGCTGTTTGGTAAGAACAAAGATGACAAATACCGGTGTTTTCAGGAGAAGGCTTAATTGTACCAGAACGCAAATATACTGGCAAAGCTAGTGATCAAGTTCACATCAAAATGCAAACCATGAGAAAAAGTTTCAAGGATGCTCATTCTGACAAGCAGGGCTGTGAAAATACAGACAAAACCCCCCCACTATTTATGAATTTAGCCAAGGGTTGTTAGGAACTAAACTAGTTTCTGTGGGAAATGTTAGAAAACGTTGTTCTATCTGCAGCTTATTTGACAAATTTACATATTTGCATGTGTGAAAGAGCAGCTTTGCAGAGAACACTTAATTTCTTATATACAGACACAATTTAGCCTTTGATGCTAACAACATTGAGTTAGTACAAACCATTGCTGGACATATTTCTGAAAGATATACTGAAAAGAGTGTCCCTGGACTGTTCAGTTTTTCCCACAGTGGTTTTTACTGTTGTTAGATTTTGTACCATTGTCCCTGGGGAAATGTACTGGAAAGGAAAACTTAATGAGTATGAAGCAGCTGCTATAAACAGTGACTACTGTTTTAAGCTCTGTAACTCTTGGGCAATTGATAATCCTTCCTGGTGGTCAAAAGATAGGGAAAACCACAGGTAGAAAATGGAACTAGAGAATTTTACCTTTAATCTGACTTTGTAAAGGAAAAAGTGAAAGTTAAAAAAAAAATAAAAATCCCTTTCTTTGTTCATTTTCTTCTGTCATTAGTTAAAAAAAATAGGTTTTGTCAGCAAAAGAATGGCACCATTTAGGAAGGCAACAGAGAACCAAAGAAATACAAAGAGTGACAATAAAGATAAAAGTATTAGAGAAAAAATTGTAAGTGGAGACATGGAGGCAGCTGAATTTATGTAATCTATTACAGTGAAAATTCAGGAAGGATGTGATCATAGCTTATATATAGCTTCAGAGTAATAATAAATATAAAGAAGATAATTCTCAGAGGATAATATGATATGATATATGATATGATATATGATATGATATGAAACAATGGCCTGAAACTGTGAAGAGCAAACTTTGGGTTAGACACTGAGATATTTCATAATGAGAAGGATAATCAAGGTGAGTGGCTGAAACAGCATCCTTATGGAGAAACTCACCTGGGTAGGGTGAGATCTTATCATTAACAATCTTCTCATAGACTCGAAATATGAGACTGATATTAAATTGACTGCTATTGAATTAAGTCTAATAGTCCAGCATTTCCACTTTTCATGAGAACAGTAATGAGCATCTTCCTTTCTTGAAGGGGCTTCAGATCACAGAGGTTTATTATAAATTCCCTGATTTTGTGATGAGAAATAACAAAAACCTAGGTGTTGTAGATCAAGTTCCTGATACAGGGAAATTCATCAAACAGGTCATGTATTATTTTTTTATTATTTACACTTCTTTTTGCCCCTGATCAGGACTTTCTTTCAAGACTCACAGACAGAATGCCAGTTCCCAGCACCCAGGACCCACTGGTGTTTCATAAAGTGTCATAGAAGAGGAAAGTAATGAAGAAATTCCCTTGCTCTGTGTCAAAATTAATGAAAATCATTCATATCACACAATGCACTGTTTCTTCAGAGGCTTAACCTGCACTAAGAAAACAAATATGAGCACAATTTTGTTACTGCTATCAAAACAGCACCTTAAAATACCTGAGTCAGAAGAGTGGGAGATGCAAAGATGCTGAGGCAGAGATGAAAATAATGATTAGTGTTGGGTGGGAGAAAGCACCTCCAATGGATACTGTGGCATTACAGCCATCAAAGCACCTTGCCACTGAGGTTTGCAAGACAAGGTAATTAGAGGCTCTTGGGTAGGATAAAAGAGAAATCTTTGAAAGAACATTTTAGATCTTGAAAACCACGTTCACTCCCTGGGTGCCTTGTACCAGACTCCAGGTGGATATGCTGGGCTGGACTTGGAAGAACATATGAGGAATTCTTCAAAGTAGACAAAAAAAAGGCAATACTCTTGTCACCTCCAGGCATATCCTGTGCTTGTGTATTACAACAGCAATGCCACATATAGTATTTAGTATTGTTTTTAACTCCAAAAGTGTATGCTTCCTCTTAGTCTCCACTGGACATGTGTCTTTCCTCACTGAAGCTGTTAAGAAGTATAAAGAAGCAAGAACTAACTCCAACACTAATTTATTCATCCTGGTTTCACCAAGAATGGACAAAATCCCAGGGCTGTTTTACATGAAGGCTTTATTCTGGTCTTGGCACTTTATGAGAACACCAGAAGATCTTATTGGGATCCTTGTTATTTGGTAGATGGAAAAGACCTCTACATTTTTCCGGTTTTCAGTGAATTGAGATTATTCTTTGTTATCCTCATAAACTTTAGACAACTGCTGTGGTTTAACCCCAGACAGCAACTAGGCACCCCACAGCTGCTTGCTCATTTCTCCCCCCAATGTTGGGATGGAGAAGAGAATTGGAAAAAAAAAAGTAAAACTTGTGGGTTGAGATAAGAAGAGTTTAATACCTAAAATAAAGCAAAACAAAACAAAAATAATAACAGTAATAATAATAAAATATTATAATAATAACTATAATGAAAAGGAATGTAACAAAGACAGAGAAAGGAAACCCAAGAAAAGACAGGTGACACACAATGCAATTTCTCCCCACCTGCTGACCAATGCCTGAGCAGTAATCTGCCTCCCATTGCCAACTCCCCCCAGTTTATATACTGGGCATGATGTCCTGTGGTATGGAATATGCCTTTTGGCCAGTAGGGGTCAGCTGTCCTGGCCATGCTTCCTCCCAGCTTCCTGTACACCTCCTTGCTGGCAAAGCATGGGAAACTGAAAAGTCCTTGACTTAGGATAAATGCTGCTTAGGAACAACTACAACATCAGTGTGTTATCAACATTATTCTCATACTAAATCCAAACCACAGCTACAAGGGAGAAAATTAACTCTATTCCAGCCAAAACCAGGACAGTGTTAACATATCCATTCAGTGACAGCAGAAGAGGAAAACTACTGTGAGTCCATTTTGAAAGGAACATTTCGATTCCTGAATGACGGATACCCTGAGTTTTCATACCCCTTTCCCTCCCCACAGATCTCAGTCACAGAGCATTTCAGAAGATGGGGTTAAGGCTCTCCCTAGGAGGGAAGCTGAATTTCAAAAATCATAAAACCCCTCACAAAAGATGAATTTTTGCCCGTTGTTGAAGCTTAATCATAGTCTTCTTCCCTCTCCTCCTTTGCACATCCCCGGGCTACAATGAGCTCTGATGCTCTCTGCACGTGGTGCTGGCACAGTGCTGCCTGCAGCCCAGGCTAACAGCACAGGCAGGCTGAGGTTTTCCAGAGCAGACCATAATTTTGGACAGGCACACACAGATAGGTTGAAAACTTCCATCTATTATTAACCATGAGCACACCAATAATAAAGTACTTGTGACTAAGAACCTAACCTGCAGGCAGAGGAATCTGAACTGCTGTTATCAGTTGCAGGTCAGAGATGAATCTGCATTATCAGACATATTTTAGGCCCATTCAGGCCCTTGGCAGCACAAGGTCTGAAGGATTTGATTTTTTCTAAGTCATAGAGATGTGGTGCAAAGTCAAGATGACCAAGAGACAGGCCCAGAGGGGCACTGTTGCTAACTAGGGCACAGGGAGTTGCTTTTCTACTACTGCTTCAGACATATTAAAATAAAGCACAGCTGATAAATTACTAAGGAAAGACTTGGGAATTAGTTAAATGCACACGTTGGTTGTTTGCTTGGTTTTTGTTAATTGAGGTTATTTTTTGGTCACTTTTCTCACTTAGGCTATCAGCAGAATTTTATTTTGATCTTTTAAAACCCCAAGATCTTGCATTTGAGCTAAAGAACAAGTTTTATTCACTCGAGTTAGTACTGAACTAATTCATCTTTCACATGTACCAGCCTCCAGAGGGAAAATAAAAAATAGATACTTTTTCTCTGATAAAAATGACAACACTCAGGACTGATTTTGTTGATGATTTCTCTTCCCTGGTAGATTGTAGGCTTTTTCTAAGATCTGATATATGCCAGTTAGAAGAAAGTTGTTCTTTCTTACGGAGAATAAAACACCGTGGAGTGGAAAGCAAATCAACAGCACAGTGCCAGTGGGGAAGGTCAATCTTTGGAACTGCATAGACAAAAATCTCCGTTCAGAAGTCTGAGCTAGGAGTCTCCAAATGAATATGGAAATGGCTTGTCTTAAGTGGTGAAAAATGATTATAGAGTGCCAGCTTAGTGAGAAAATTTAGGAACACACCACTGGGAGACTGTTGGTTTTTTGGTTTTAATTTACATTGAAAACAGACTCACTTAATATTGGTCATTTGTTTGCAATTTGTAGTGATTTCATGGATAAGGAATGATCCAGGGTAGTGACAAAAGGAATGCTCCCTGGAAGGTGAGCCTTTCCAAAAGTGTGGAATAAAGACTTCATGAGAAAGCAGCGTGAGTATTGTGCTGAGCATTACACAGGCATCTATGGTTATACAGCTCGCCTTCAAATGAAAGCATATGGTGGGATTGCATTAGCAATGCCTTAGCTAGGACATTTGTTGTTTATGTGTTGCAACTGCTAAATTTGTAGAAAGTTACATAATTTTCTGGAGATCAACAATTTCCACTGAGGATTGTCTAAATTTTGAATGTGGCAGGAAAGATAAGCCAAGCAGCAAGGGTAGGAATTAGCGTGTCTTGTGTGGCATATGGTGTCTACCCGTGTGGAATTTCCTGAATGATCCATCAATTACCCATACCTGTCAACAGTCTGTGAAGAAGCTCATTCCATCAAGGTGAATAGCTAAAGAGTTTTTAACCAGTGTAAAAATCACATCTGTTATTATTTCACACAGTGGTTTTTATCTGAAGAGGAAATAACTTGCTAAATCATAACGAAATATTGGCTGTGGTCTGATCTGTAACATCTTTGTTTTAAGAAAGTGATGAAAGTTTCCATTGTTTATTTTCTGTTCTTTAGGTATTGTTACAATTTTGCAACAGATCTGGAAACTTTAATTTATTTTTTTTCCAAAATGTTTCTAAAGCTTACAAAAACTATTACAGACGTGATCTAAAGTGTGACAGATCTTGCATAGTTTACTCTGATAGTTGCATGGGTAGATTTCAGCCACTATGATGTTTTCTCTCACAAAGAGCTGTTCTGGTTTTCCTGTTGCTTTTTAGTTTACATACTTCTGCCTGGATGACTCATTTCACAATCTAACTTGTGGTTCCATTTTAACTCTGGTGATAGTCATCCTAATTTTTTTCCGCACTCCTAATCAAAGAGCGACTTTATATAATCACGAAGAGTAGCCTGCAAAAGAATTCCTTGCAGCTGAATTTAACTAAGCTGCAAACTTCTGCAAGGGATGAGGAGAGTGAGTGGGCTTGGAAAATTGATTTAGTTGGAGTATGGTGCTAGTCTTTTTAAGTCACGTAACAAGCAGTTTTGAAGTTCTGGTTCAGCCATGCTTTGATAGTTGTTTTACCTTTTATCTTCTTTCCCTTCCTTCACATTATAGAAGGGGATATTTAAGCTCAAGTGCTGTAAAATATTTCACTGATGTAAAGTGCTGCACATCAGTAAAATATGATGCAGCATTCCTTGATAGCCTAGGCTAGATCTGAAGATCTTACCAGATACATCTAATCAAATACATTGATCAGAGGCTAGGATTAGCTGAAATAATGGCCAGGAGTTGTTAATGTTGTTCAGTCGTTATCACAGACTGGAGCACAGTGTGGTCTGTACCAGCTAGCTCTCTCGTGAGCACTGCCTGGGCATGTCCCCACCAGTTATGATATCAGTGCTGTGCTGCTTGGTGTTAGGGTAAAGAATGAGCATTGGCCAGATTTGTTTGTTACTACATATGTAGAAACTGGGATCTACTTTATGAGTAGCTAGATTAGAAAGGGAGAAAGTCCACAAGTAGGTTGTATGCTTTCTTCTGAATCATGGTACCATAAAAACAGGATTTCACTGCCCACATCTTTTTACTGGATGAATCCATGAAGATCTTTGAAACCAGCTTTGAGGCTACTCTGAAATGTTAAAGATGTAAAAATAAGAATTTTAGAGTCACTTGTAGTTGGACATAAAACTGTGCAAGAAACCTCAAGAAATTACTCAACATTTCTTGTCATTTACATAAAACCTTCCACCAGCTCTGAAGTGAAGATTCCTACACCATCACCTGCACTGTTACAGCACAAAAGTTGTCCGATAGCAGCATCACATCCTTGGTTCTTTGCTTCAGCCTGGGAAGGAGATCCACACGTCTTTCAAAGCTCAGCACCGCAGTTCCCACGCTCATGTAACTCTGCTGATATGATCTATCCTACTAAGCAAATACATCTAACAGTAGATTAGGGAGAAATAGCCAAGAGCGGGAGGATGTACAATCAACTGCACAAATTAACTGCTCGGATGTATGAGGAGGAGCAAACATCCAGATAATATATCCCCAAGTGATGCCGGGGGAGAGGAGGAAAGAACAGCTGCACCCTGTACATTCATCCTGTTTCAGAGAAGGCTAGTGTTAGAAAGAGGGAAATTATGGAAGTGCCTGTGAAACACATGAAAACACCTAGGGGTTCCATCTTCGGTGAGAAAGCGAATGTATTCCCTGGGAATGGACAAGAAAGGTTATCCTAAATTATAGTAAGGGACATTTAGATTAACCTTTAGGACCAGTATTGAGTAAGGTAGTTAAACTCACCAAAAGGTTTTAGGATGAGACAACAAATGTCTTCCATCTGTCACAAATGATGTCAGCATTATGAGACTGCCAGCTACATGGCAGGGGACTAGATGACTTCTTCGAATTGCTCTAGACCATTCGTTCAGTGATTTTTTTTCTGTGGATGGAGGTGGCAGTGGCCAATTTGGTTCAGCCCTCATCCTGGAGTCATTGCACTCATAGTCATACTGCTTTACAAAAGTACAATCAAGAACAGCTAGGCTTATGCAAAAAGCAATACCACTACTGTCAGATCAAACCAGGAATTAAGCAACTGTAGCTGCATGGAAAGCAGAATGGTTTGGAGAGGTGGAAGGATGTTAAAGTAAAACTTGTTAAACTTTTATTTCTACCCTCTTAAACTTTTACTTATACTGACCTCCTATACTAAGATATAGCTTTGACTTCCTTTGGTCATTCATTTTAAGGCTTGTTGCTTACAGAAATCAAAGAAACGTGATTGCTACTGGCATACTAATCAATACAGGGAGTAGAGAAATGCCAGAGAGCAGCTGGTAATGTCGTTGAAACAAGCTTTGAATCAAACTCCTCAAGAGTTGTAAAGGCCAGCAAGTAGAATGGATGCTAACTGCAAAGAGCAGCTTAGATACATTACTCTTTTAACAGCCTTAAACCAGAAGCATCTTAGCAAAACGGCCCTTCATTCGCATCTGATTCTGAGATCAGTGGAGAATGAATGACAGGGATGATTATCAGAGGCCTACAAGATGCAAGGATGAGCTGCAGCAACAAAAAGGGGAGAAGTAATTATGGATTCATCTGGAACAGATGTATTGTAAAGGTAATCTTATTGAAGGAGGCTGTGGTTTACCATGCAAGAGGTAAAGGCCCAGGAAGGCAGAGAGAAGATACACACATTTCAGCCATGGTTTACAGGAAGGCTTAGACCAGAAATCTTAGTGGTTCTGGGCACATGAGTATGGGATTGGATGAAGTGAGAGTGGACAATATATTATATGGCCCTCCTGTGAATGTTTCTCCTTGATGAATCTGTGCAGAAGTACAAAATGTTAAGTAGTCCTTAGTAGCCCTATAGGGCTTGCTGGGCTCTGTGATCAGTCCTGGGGCCTTTTCAGGTTGGAAGTGAAAGCATAAATGGGATGAAAAGGCAGTGTGCCTTTCTTGGGTCCATGTTGCGTGTTGCCTGTGTCCAGGCAGTCACAGTGGATAACTGGAGTGAGGTGGGATTCATCTTACTTGGCGTAGTCACACAGTGCCTTGCTTGTGGTGAAGGAGAGGGGTGGAAGAATAGTTAATCTCCAGTTGACTTTATCAGAAAGCTTCCAGTCCACTTTTTATGCCTGAACCATGCAAAGCTCCAGAGTCAAGAGCCCGGCATACAGGGCATCTCTTGTCAGGATCAAGTAGGGATGTCTGGCGCTCCAGCAATGTTCATAGGAGTTGGGCCTTCTGCAAGAGACTGAGCTGACAGGGGATTCATGAAATTGCACCTCTGGGGATTCCTTCTTCCATGCTACACAAGGACCTGCATCTACTATATGTTGTGCTTAGCATCTTCCCCCAGTTTGTCACTGTCAGAGATGGAAATGTCCCATTGTGCTGCCCCTCGTCTGCAGCTCTGCAGGACCAGTCATGACCCTGCTGCCCAAAGCTCCCAGCCCCTGCTGAGGTGATGTCAGCATGATGATGTGCTTTTCCTGAGACCTCTTCTGACAAAGAAACTGGTTGTACTCAGTACAGCTGTTTCCATCCTGGCATGACTCACTCTTAGTTAAAGCATTATGATTCAGGGAAGAGTTTTAGCTCCATAATTCATTCATTCAGGTCCACTTTTCACTACTGCCCAAAAATTTGTAATCAGTAGGTGACTTGCCTTAGTCAAGAAAAAAATGAGCCAAATTTAACAGTTGTTCCAAGAGAAAATTAAGGCTCTTCTTTTTCAGAGGTACACAGCCAGCATGAAGGCAAGATTAGACACACCGAAGCTTGGGATATTCGCAAAGCAAATGCATTCCAGCCTGAGCAATGTAGCAGATTCATGAATAAATGGTTTTATTTTTGATGTACATTAAACTGTCACTGATCTCCTGCAGATAACGTTCCTTCTGTCAAGGATATTTTGCCCTTCGAGTTTCCACAGCTTTCCTTCTTAGAAATGTGTAGGATAAAAGTTGTTTATTATGTCTGTAATATTAAACATAACAGATCTAGCAGTAGCCAAGGCAATAGCTTCCTAGTCTTTCAGTCCCTTTCTGAAGGTCTTCATGGTCTCAGTTGTGCTGAATGCTGGATCAGTTACTTGTGTGCTTCTACTGAAAGGGCAGAAAACTTCAGCATGAAAGAGAGAACAGGATGAGGCAGAGGGAGGCAGAAATATTTTGAAATGCTGAAAACAAAGAAAATGATATTCATCTGCATGGGCATTGGATTGTGACCTATAACAGTTCCTTGGGAAATGGACAGAGAGAACCATATTCATTCCGTCATAGATATGCCATTTATTGTGAGAACTGGTGCCAATTCTACAGAATTTGTTTCTATATTTAATGTCAAAGAAGTGCCCAAAGCCTGGTCCCATATGAATGAACTTCAAATAGTGTACATTTGAATTGGACAGGGTTCAGCCAGAGATTTAAGCATCCGCACATATGAGTAAACCCATTCTTTGATTCTTGGAGATGCAAATAACATCATTGCCTTTTAGTGTAAAGCATTAACCCCTAGCAAATGATTAGGACCAAACCCATTCTTGGATTGCACATGCTTGTCCACAAGGATTACACTAAGAGTAAACTTGGCCTTTTGGTTTGGTAATAAAGAAGTCATAACCATTTGGAATTTGAGGGGTCACCAAGAGATGAATTTGTGTCCAGTCAACAGGCTTAGTATACAGAAATCCCTCAGCTCCAGCAATCCGGGTTCTCATGGAGGAAAGGGTTATTGTGATGGTTGAGATTGACAGAGGTTCATTTGTGGTTTGGCACAACATGGATTAGTTCCAAGCCAGGGACCTTGGCTCCTATTGCCAAGGAAGCTATCTCTATTTCAGCTTCTGTTACAGTTATACTCACCACAGCCTCAACGCAGACCTCCTGCCTGTGTGTGTGCCAGGAGTGAACCCTAAATCAAATCCAGATTTGCATTTGATTGCTTTGGTGGGTTAGAGCTCCATGAAAGAAAGAAGGTTCCTGAAGCCGTTGAACATAGCATGCAATCCCAATTTTCATTTGGGGCAGGAGCAGTCACAGTCAGTCAGCTAAGAGAAATTAAAAGTTTGATGTCCTTTTCCAGAAGAAGTAATGAGGTTAAACTTCCTTTTTTACAGAATATGTACAAGCGAACCACAAAACAAAGGGACTCACTGACTCATCTTTCTGGAAAGAACAGTGTGCAATAACAGTAGCTTCTCTTCTTATGTAAGTTGATCTTGGCTGGCAGCCAGATGGAGAAGTGTGGAGATGTATTTAAAGCTAATTCAGCTCTGGCCAGACCTTAGCCTGGACTCAGCTGGGGCTGGGCAAGTTAGGAAAGAAGAGGCTGGAAATTGGTGGCAAAAACCAGTTAAATGTTGCCATGCATTGAACATGGTATTAATTTGAATGTCTTGCCTCTTCCAAAACCTGTGCACATAACTGCCTGCCATAAAACAGTATGAGTTTTCTACAAGACACTTAAAAAACAGGCTAAAAAATACAGTATCATTTCAATTTCTGATACAGACAATTATAGTCCTCAAAAAAAACCCAGTTAGATGCACAGATGATGCAATCAGGTCTCTGTCCCTAAGGATTTCTCTGCAGTCCAGGATACCACACTTGTACAGTGCAGACTAATGTCTTGAGCTTTCTATTTTCATGTTTCATGAAAATGTGATGTGGTGGCTAATGCTAACACAATGTAATGAATAACTCTTTTAAGTTCTTCTCTTAACACACAGCTTAATTCTTTGCTGAGCATGTAAATTTGTGAAAATTCATTTCATTAATTAAAAAAACGTGTCAATCAAAATTCAATTTCAGGAAAAAACTTTATGTAATAGATTTGAAATAGTCCTTAAATGTTACAGGTACTGGTATATTATAGCACCCACACCAGCAAAAGGATCAAGCTTCCCAGTTTGTGATATCCCTACTGTATTCAAGTCTGACAGTCAGTGAACAAGGCCCTTGGCATTCTCACAGGCAGGTGTATTCAGAGCTCTGCATATGCCTGGAAACTGCATCCCATTAAGAAAACAGTATTTCTGACATACTTGTGAGGTAGCAAGGATGGCAGTGTTTGCTATTGTCCTCTTTCCTCCACTGCAAGAAGGCTGAAGCAAGGCAGGGAAAAATCATTGTGGTGTCCTATGTACTCAAACCCTTGTTTTACTGCAGTGTAGACATTGGGTCCAATGCCACTGTAATAGCTAGTTCCCAATTCCACAGGTCCAGTCGTTTTACACCTGTGAGCAGATAAACGTTTAGGTTTTCTCTGTACTCATGAGACGATAGATTGAATTTTCTCATTCGATTAAAACCTAGTCAAAACTGGAAGAAAAAAGAATAATGCTCGTAAATGATCACAACTGCTGTCAGTCAGTAATGAGACACTAGAGTAGGAATTTCTGAACCCCGATGAAAAGTCATTATCAATAACAAGTCTCTTAGCGTGGTGTGGAGATAGTAATCTGAAAATAAGTGAGAGGCATGATTATGCTCTTTGTGGGTGTCCTCATGCAATTCAGGCAGGATGAATTTAGCTCTGCATTTAGCTCTGCTCTAACTCTCAGTGATGCTGGTGTAAATCCACAGAACACTTTTTCTTCCCTCTGTATATAGAGGTGGAGATAGTGATTATGCAGAGCCCAGTGTACTAAAAATTTGGAGTAGTAAATCATCTTATTTACCTATTACTTCACATTTGCCTCTCTCCACAGTTTCTAAACTGGGAAGACATGAGCATTGAAAGTAGAATGAACTTTAGCACAGAGTTTGAGAAAGATAAATACTGAGTCATGAGCACAGAGCCTTTAAAAACTTCCCCATCAGTATCATCTGTTAGCATGTTGTTTTCATTCTGATCAGTCATACTGATCACCAGGAAGACCGCAGATCACAGAGCTGTTGGCATGGAGAGAAAAACAAACTTGGGAGCAAGAGGTGGTCTGCCTGAAGGTGGATGGAAGGAGCCAAGTTCTCTGTGGGGCCATTTGGTAGATGCTTGTACTGATAATGTGTCGTGACTTTTAGCCCACCTTCTGAGGAAACCCATCTTAAAATGATCCTAAGCAGATCAGTGTATCAAATCATAGAATCATAGAATCATAGAATTGTCAGGGTTGGAAGGGACCTTAATGATCATCGAGTTCCAACCCCTCTGCTATGGGCAGGGACACCTCCCACTACAGCAGGTTGCTCAGAGCCCCATCCAGCCTGGTCTTAAAAACTTCCAAGGATGGGGC
>WTSP01002763.1:16760-29872 GCA_025331215.1 Actenoides lindsayi
TCTTCCTAATGTCTAACCTGAATCGACCTATCTCTAGCTTTAATCCATTCCCTCCAGTCCTATCACTGCCCAACAGCTAAAAAGTCCCTCCCCAGCTTTCTTGTAGGCCCCCTTCAGATACTGGAAGGCCACAGTAAGGTCCCCCCGGACCAGGTATTTTCAGTGCTTAATGCTCTTTATTTTTGTAGTAATCTAATCAGATTTTCCTGGAGTCTTTCCTCTTTTAACTGTGGCTGTTACAATCTTTCAGGTTTTTTCCTTTTCACTGTCCCTTAAATTGCATTGAGAGCACTAAAGAAACCAGTCCACTCTCAGGTAGTTCCTCTCCTTGAGCTGATTTCTGTTATCACTGTAATGAGACAGTTTTCCTAGGACCATGAGAGAGTGGCTTTCCCCCATTCAAGTGACAGCACACATTTGGGTTTTGTAATATGTGACTGATGTATGTGACAGGTTCCTCAAAGACCATCTGATAGCAGCAAGCTCATCAGGGGTAGGGTGTACAGTGTCACCCACTGGGATGCTGCACAGGGACGTATAATAAGGAGATTGTCAAAGAATGAGCAGCCAAGCTCTTTTAGTAAATAACCCCGCTTCGTTCATTCCCATGTTTGATGCTACAGTTACAGGCTCTTGATGGACTCATTTTTTATTTCAGCTATCACCAAGCTGGCAGGTACTGTAACAATAGAAACAATGGAATAGATGTGCACAGAGGGGGCTTTTTGTGCTCAGAAGTACATGTAACTGCCGCCTTGCTTTGCTTCTGGTTCTGTTTTCGTTAGGTATTCCGTGGCTTTGGGAATGCTTCTTATGCACATTAGGGCAAAGGTATGCAGCTGTGAATTCAATGAGATGGGGTGTTCAGAACTGGTAACTGAATACACAAGTGACATTTACAGGCTCTGACACTCAATTTAGCAAATACATTCACAAGTTAAATTTTCAATCCTATACTTATATGATATTATAATTGTGCCTTTTAAAGGCAGGTGTTTGTTGAAGTTGCTTTAGGTTCATCCAACTTTGTTTTCTTAAAGCAAAACAGTCTTTTCCTACTCCTCTAATCAAGCTGGAAAATAAGTTGAGTAAATTGTGTTTAACTTAAGAAAATAATGAAATAACCACATGATTATAATCGATCATAAGGCATTCATCCTGTAGGTGAGCTTTGCTGGACTTTCAAGTCCTGTGCAAATGTAACAGAGGTGCAAACAGATTTAGATTGATGGTTTCACAATGAACTGTACACGCCTAATTCAGTGGAAATATTTGTAGGGCAAAGATAGGAGAATCCAAAGATATAGAATTAAGTTTGTAACCTTAACTACACCTATAGCTGTTGCAGTTCCCTGTAGAATCACCATGGCAACTCATGGATGCCGCAAAGCTACAAACCCTACACAGAGCTACAAACCCTACTATTTCAGTTGTGCTTGCAAGAGCTATTGTTTCTCTTTTATTTTATTTGTGTATGTTTCAGTCAATCTCTGGAGCTAAGCAGCTCAAACCACTCTCCATGTACTCACAGCTGCCAATTGTTGAACTCTGTTTGAAATAGAGACAGAGAGCAAGGCACATGCCAGGATTTTTTGCTTATTGCATTCTGGGCCAGTTTTTTACACATAATTGGGCATCAAAGATGCCAGTAGCTGTGCTTTTGCATATTCAAAAGTCCAAATTTTCCTCTAGAGTATCTTGGTGTTTCTGAAATTTCATGAGGATCATCATTCTTAAATACCCAGTTCCCACAGAAATCTGTCAGTGAAGGCACTTGAATAAATTATGTAACAACTGTGCCCATTCCTGGTCATTAATCTTGCAGCTATACAAAAATCTGTATTTGTCTTCTACACTTACATTCATAGAGGCAAACAAAGCCTATTTATGCCATCCTTTGATGAGAAGGTTAAATTACTGATTTGGCTGGGAAGGGCTTCCAGTTGCTGTTTCAAGGTGCACTGAGGTGGACATAGATATGAGATAACCCATCCTAAACCTCAGGGTCCTAGGAGAAGTCTAAACAGGGAGGTAACACTGGTTGCTTGACTCACAGAGAATTTAAGGTGAGATACACCTCACTTCTGGGCCTAATAGTATAGCCCAAATTAGGCTGTCATAATCCAGACTGAAACACAACTCAGTGGTCTATATCACCAGGAGTCCAAAAAGGAAAGGTGTTGTGATCAGAAATTGCATCTTTCTGACAATTTTCTGCCTGCTGCTGCTGCTAGAGAGGGTGTCATGGATCTTTGCTTCATATGCTGTCTAATAAGTGCAAAATATCTGTCTGTGGGGATGCCTTCATGCTATTCCAGCTTTGAGGAGCACTTATATGATGGAAAAAAAATGTCAAGGATGGAGTTGAATTCTTTCAAGCTTGTGATGATCTTCACAGTTTAACTTCCTACCAGCCAATTACATAGTCTATTACAATGAGAAGTTTTTGTCCAAATATTTATTTAAAGGACCTCTTAAATGCTTTGATTTGTACTTGTGAGTAATTAAAGAGCCACACCGTGTGCTTCACATATATTTTTCCTCATTATAGTGGTAATCTCTGTTTCAGTGCAGATCCAAGAGGTAGCTGCGTTGTTGTCCCTTCTCCCCTCCCCACCACACCCTGAGTCCCAGAGGAGTAACAGTTATCCAGTGCGTGACAGGGGATGCATAACTGGGGCAGTGCATCTTGCAATTCCTGCTGGCATTTTTGTTATCTTGCTGAAGCAGACGATGCAATGGATTCGGTAACCAGAGGATGTGAATCTGTCTTGTCAGCAGGAGATAAGTATGTGGCAATGACAGCTTTCTGTGATGGTGATTAAGGATGTCTGGCTGTCATGGTGCATTTGAATTGGTTGGTGTGACTACACAGCTCCAGAAAAGAGTGTAGCATCTCTTTTTGTCCTTAGAGAAAGTTCAACTGAAGTGCTAGTGGGCCTGTTTGGTGAAACATGCGTTTCAGTTTATTCCTGTATTGTATAGATCGCTAAGAAGCTTTTCTTTGTAATGGCTTTGTCAGGGACGAAACATAATTTAGAAGGTCTGTAAAATTACTCCTGTCCCGTGTCGGGTCACAAAGCTTGCTTCTTGCTAGCATCATCCCTTGTGCATCATGAGTGGTTTCCTTCCTTCAAAAGAATTTGCAATCAGAAGTATTGAGAGCAGTTTCTCTGCGATGTACTGAACTAGCTCAGCAACGTCATATGTGGGAAAGAAATGCTTTCCAGCATTTCCAGCATAACCCTGCCCAGCATTCACCCTTAAGCATTTTTGCTTCCCTGGAGGTAGAACCAGGATGTTTATAACATCCGTTGTTTCTGCTTCCATCACTGGAGGATGCAAATGGGAAAAATCTCATGCGTCCTCTCAGACTAACTGAAGAGAGTTGGTGCACACAGCGTCAGGGCTGGTTTCTCCAGAGCCCAGTTAGAAACTTGGGAAGGGCTTCAGCTCATGACTGATGAATTTAGATGCCTAAATTCACATGTCCATATGAGTCAGACATTTCATGTTGCATTACAGTTCATAGAGACCTAAGGCTTTATTCAGCTATCTAAACTACTGCATGTCAGGTAACCACATGGGTCTGGTAGATCTGTGGCCAACCTGTGCCCTTCTGGACTGGCAGCTGGAGTCCAGATGGGATGTCCTCCGAGTGGGATGTCCTGGGGCATCTGAAATAGCCCTAGCCTCTGCTGAGGCCACTGAATCTCATCTCTAAGAGGTGGACACCTAAATTAAGATGCGTATGTGCTGGAGCTAAATCCCTTTACTCAGAACGTTAATGACCACAGTTCACACTGGACTCTGGAAGCAAACTGGAAACTTCTCAGGTTTGCACCAAAATTTGCAGATGTCGATGCAGATTCATTAATGGCTTCTGGAACATGTCCTTAAAGAAATGTTATGCCTTAAGGTGTGATTCATGGGAATAGTTTTAGTGTTTTTGGTGGGTTTTAATGTGGTTTTTTTCACACTATCAAGTGTACCTAGTTTACAGGAGAGAAAAGCTAATGATGTTTCTTTTAATTAGCTGCTATATCAACTGACTCTGGGAATCATGCTTTGCTCTTTCCTTCTCACCTTATCACATTTTTCCACTAGATATAGCACATAAAAATAAGTACACATTTTATTTTATTTTTCTTTACTAAAAGTAGATTGAAGTGACTTAGAAAACCCCCACAGATTTTTAGGTTGAAATGGAACAATGCAGGCATCCAGTCTGACCTCAAATATAGCAAAGTTCTGAGAATTTTATTAACGATGCCATCAGAGAAGGAAACTGGTGTGTCTCTGGGGAGGATTGCCCAGCTGATTAGTAAAGGTGAGCAGGTAACTAACTCATTGCCCTGTCTGCTTACAGCAAGTGGATGGCTGTACATCTATTACAACTTAAAAATTGGGATACAATGCTGCATTTTACTAGCAATCATAAATTCTCTGCAATAGCAAATGACTAATGTTTAGTGAAATGAGCACTTCAGATTAGAAAGAGTTGAATGGATGCAGCTATGGGTAAAATATATATATATATATATATATATATATACAACCACTGCACCTATTTACCATCCACATATTTTTCTATAAAAAGCAATGAACAGGTCGCTATGATTTTCCTTCTACATCTTTTTTATTGATCCCTTGTACAGAGGTTGCCATCTGGGCCATTCTGCAGATGAAGATAAACTTCTCCTGGTTGTAAGAGGGATGCTCGTTTAAAATTTATTTTTGGCTGGGATTTTTTAAGTACTTTGGTGAAAATTTTTTGAAACATCATTGAATTGCTCACTGAAAATTCACCTTGACGTTTCAGAGCAGACTACCCCAAAACTGTCACTGAACTTTAAAATGTCACAGTACTAGAATTATATGCTCTAAAAATAGAAGAAAAGCTTAAAAAGGAATTAAACTGCCGTAGACAAGCTTAATTAATCACTATGCTTTTTCTCACATAGTGATTTGGAAAAAAAGCATTATCTGTTGAAGTGGAGAGACAGCTCAGACAGAGGTTGGATTGCGCAGAGGTGTTATCGGAAGACATTGGTGTACTAAGCAAGAGTGAGCCCTGTTCTTTTCAGCTCCTGCTTTTGGAAAGCATGACAGAAGCCATTTCAACACAGCCCATGTGATGTCAGCCTACTAGTTTGTGCTACTGGGGCCCCCATTCAAATCCATGAGCAGCAAACATCTCCTTGGCTTAGTGGATTTAATCCATGCTCTAGCATGCTCTCAACATGTTCATACACACACTTACCTTCACCTGTGTGACCAAAGAGAAAAGCAGAAGAGGTGACCTGGAACAGGAGGGAAAGGACAATAAGGTCCTTGGCCATGTTATTATATGTTAGTTGGTTAGGAGGTGAGACTGATGGCATTCATGGGGCAGAAGGGAACAAAGGGCAAAGTAGTTTGTCACTAGCCCCATCTCCTGCTATTCCTAACTGGGCTCTGATGGACCCTGGACCTGAATCATCACCTTATCTTGTCTGGAGCTGTCAGTAGAGCTGGACATTGTCACTAGATCATCCCCACTTTGATGCTGTGGGACTGTGCCCTACTGCTGAGGGCATGGTTTCTGCTATTTGTGTGGTCTCCTGGCTTGTGTCCCTGCTGGAGCAGCTCCTCTCCCACTGTTCCCTGACGTTTGGTAATGTCAACACCTCTCTCATTTAGCACCATAGATACCTGAGGAGTAAGAGCTCACCTACCTGCTGTCCTCAGTGTTGGTGAGAAGCTGGGTTTTTTGGAGTTGGTTCCCACCTGCCCTCTGCAAGGAGGCAGCAGTGAGTTTCCTGGGTCTCTTCCCTGGTCAGCTCTCCAGCTGTCACTCAGATGTGGAGGGCTCTGGTAAGCTATGCCCCATTTTAGGCCCATGTTTGGGCATTGTGTAGGTAAATCCCAAAGCACAGGAAACCACGTCTTCCTTCCTAAACTAATTACATCTCTCTTGACTGTCAAATTCAGCACAGTGGTGAAATGCATGCAAGTGGCTCAGCTGTGCTGTGAATACCACAATGTTTGACTAACTCATCCTCTGCAAAAGGGCTGTTAATATCAATGTATTTTTTTTCCCAGACAAGAAATAAACAGTATGAACAACCCCCATCTTTCCTGTGTAAATACAGACAGTCAGGCACAGTGAAACTGTCTCGGCTGGACCCTTTCCCTGTTTGATTAGAGGGGTCTCGCCCTGGGTAATTCACTCAGCCCTGCAGGGACATTGCTAGCCACTGCCAGCAGCAGGTTCAGGTCCCTCTGCTCTGTAGTCTACCAGGTGATACAGATGTGTTCTTAAGCACTTCAGCTGCCCAAGTGACTTAGGTGGTTGTCTGTATAACCTGCGTGCAGCAAGAATTTTCACAAGCTCTTTGCCTGGCCAAGGCTAGCTGCCTAATCACAATCCCATCCTCCCCTTCCTGTCATCCCGCAGAGAAGCTAAACTCAGAGTATATTCTCTTAGCTGATCTGTAATCCTTTGAAAACCAGAATTTCTAATGGGAAAACTGATAACCCCTCAAGTCTGGCAGCGCTGTTGAGTGCTACTGTAATAAGGTAGTGTATTTTCAATCTAAGGATAATGGATAATGGGGGATTTATAACAAAGCCATAACTCAATAGAGGGGGTTCAGATGATACCACGTATCGCAGCAACGAAACATGATTGATCGATGAGATCATTAGAAGCCTGATTGAATTACAGGTCTGGTAATTTATCATTCTACAGCCTAAGCATTTTTTATGATATTTGAGGAACACTTATAGGTTTTCCTACACCTTTTTTTTAAGTCCCTAATTATAAATAAGGTACCTGCAGGTGCTTTTAAATCAGTGGGCAGTCTAGTGTCACTGTCTTCCACTGTAATCAGAATTGCAGGCATACAGTGAACTTCCTTTTTGAATTATTGAAGATGTAGATCATTACAGAATTACAACATAGCTTTTTCTTTCTCAGTGTTCAGCGCGGCAGTGGAAAATTCCAGTGTAATAAGACTGGAAGGTAAATTTCTTTCATAGTTAACATTTTATTGTGCTAATTAAGAAGCAAAACAGAAGAGGATTCTACATACTATGTAACTGCCAATCATATTTCATGTTAATTAATAAACATACATCAGTTAGTCTGAGGCATGACATTTTCCAACACTTTTTTTTCAGCTGCTTTAGTAGATTATACCTGTATCTCTGTGCATGATACCTGGCCCCTCGCTTGGATGTATTTTGTATATAAATATAAGCTGTCTGGAGCCATAACAGCTTGATAAAGTAACAATGCATTTGCTTTCTAGACGATGAAAATTAACAGCCATAGGCAGGCCTGAAAAATTAATGGATTCTAGTTAATTTTCCAGCTCCAACAGCTACTATCTCAAGCATTATACAGTAAAATGTCCAGGAAGACTGGCATCTCTGAAAGCAGTCTCCATAGTCTGTGGGAATGGTAAGTGAAATGTGAATCCAGCTGGGTGATATTTCTGGACCTGACTTTAGGAAAATGGAAAACAGAGATGCCACTTAACTTCATGTCTAATCGATTTGACACTCTTGTCCCTGTAAGGGCTGTAGGACAGGGACATTCTGTCTTGCCTTTTCCTTGCTTCTCCCACATGTCTTGCTGCCCAAAATCTCAATGCTGACACATGGATGTGTTTTTCACTCCCTCGCTTCCAGCATTATGTTTTCTGTGAAGCACAGTGTGCGTGCAGGCATCTCCTATGCCCGTGGTGCCCGGCGTTCTTGATTCTTTCAAGAGAACTAAGAGTGCTGAAGTTGCAGATCTCTGTCTTCCACTGATGATTTTAACCCTTGTGATAATCCTTTTCATGTAGCAGAAGTATGGAGATGTGATTCCCTTGGGCTTGCCTACTGTGCTGCTGCAAAATAAGGAAATTATTTCTTTTTTTTTTTTTTAATCTTTTAGGTTTTTCTCTTTCTCTCTTTTTTTTTTTAATTTAATTTCCCTGGTGTTGTCTGGACTGACTGCTGATGGATAAGCAGCATTCCCAGTTCTTGCAAGATTTCACCTGAGCAATGTGTTCAGTGTGAATTAGGCTGTAATGGACAGGAATATTCAGAATTTTCTGTGAGCTGGGAGTTCCAAGGAAAATATCACATTTGTGACACCAGGTTACTGTGTTTACAAAACAAAGGTTTCTCCTTGCAGGTGCAGTGAAAAATCGACATTCTTGACAGTTCTCCTCCCCATGCAGCTGCAAAGATGCTGATGGGAATGACAATGTCACCAGGGGGTGAGCAGGATGCTGAGGATCTGTAATTCATTCACACCCTGCCCTGTGCTTCTCATCTGAGTATGTCCAGAGTACAAATACTCCCCTCCATGGCAGGAACTCGACAGTCCTTTGAGACCTTTGAGAGGTAACAGTTTTCCTTGGTCCTGCTGAAGAACCAGGTGATGATTCTTTACTTGGATCTTTGAAACTCCTTTTAATCAACTCCCACTGAACAGCAAAAGCATGAGCAGCAGCAGAGTCAGTAGTGGCTTCTGCCTGCAAGCCAACAAATCCTTGCAAATTTACTTCCAGAGTTGCCAGCTTGTACCTTATGTGGTCTGCATTTTTGTGCACATTCATTTCTCCCCCGGTGTAAAACTCGTCTCTCAGCCACAGTCCTGTGGAAAAGATTATTCTGTTCTGTCACTGACAAAAATTGGCATCACTACACCTGTTTCAAGTTGGGCTGTTCTGTGTTAGGGTCCACTATGGCTGCATTACTGTTGTATCTTTTATATAAGTTTTCATTAACATGGCGGTTATTTTAATATTCTGCATTGTTCTTATTCTTGTATGTCTGCTGGCAGCCTTGTGGAATGAGTATCAGTCAAAACCTGCCCTACTTAAGTTTTTTTAGGATATTTCTCTGTAGCTCTTCTTCTAGATTACATAAGCATTTCACAAATATTAACAACCTGGTCTTCATAAACCTTTCTAAGATAGTAAGACACAATTCTGTCTGACAATGAGAAAGCACAGAGAATTACAGGTAGACACAAACTGATTCAGGGATACCCAGAGTGACATGGCTGTTGCTTGCATTTTCAGAGCTTGTGCCTTTGCCTGTCTCTGTCTCTCAGCAGCACACTTCCCACTGACACAAAATGCAGATGTGAGTTTTCAGGTAAGCTGCAAGTCATCCACTGCCTCCCATAGCATCATCTAGGGGAAATACTTATCCCTTCCTATGCCACTGTAAAGACATGGAAGTCAAATCCAGCCCTCTGGGACAGCTTTTGGCTTCCTCGCCACCTTTCCCTTGTCTAGAAACCTTCAATCACTTCTCCCCATTCTGCCCTCCATCAAAGGAGGGGGTGGTGACAACAAATCACTTCAGCGTACACTGTCTAGGAGACCAGGGTCCTGCTGAGCAGTGATCCTTGTGTTAGAGAGTCTATTACAATGCGTGTGCCAGCAGGGTGGGGATTGATTTACGGTCTCATGGGGTAGCCTCTCTTCTGTTTTTTTCCCAGCCTTTTACACATAGGTCTCAGCAACATTAATGTTCTGTTTGTGCATGAATGAGTTAGGGAGAGACCTGGCACTGCTGAGCAGATGGTGATGCTGTTCCCTAGTGAGACAAGGGCCATAGCTGCTGAGCGACCTTGCTCATTCAGAAGCCATGGCTTTTTATTGCATTCTATTTATGTGCTGATGAAATGATCCATATGATATCAAACCGCAGCAGAAATAGAAAAGTAAATGAGAAGCCTCTCTAAAACACCTCTCATTTATCCTGGGGAGATGGTGGGAGGGAGAGTTTTCTAAGTTTGGGTTTAAATTATTTGTTATACTTTATTCCCATCTCAAAAGCTGCAGGCTTATGTTTGCAGGCAGGGCTTTACAAGGCAGCTGCTGGGAGAGTTTCAGTGTTGGTGAATGCAGCTCCCTTAATCCATGATGTTGACAGCAGGGTTAACACAGGGCTGTGTCCATACCTGTGCTATGTCAGCACAGTGATGTCCCACCAAGACCAAAGCCTTATTGTCCCTGACCCTACACAGAGAGAGACAGAGACCTTCCTTTCCTAAGTTAATTGCTTACTTTAACAGGGCAGGTAAAGGTGAGAATGGAAATCCAGGCAGAGCTGACAAATGCAGTTTTTTTGCTTTCTGTTAGCTCACCCTGCCTTCTCACTGAAGGTGAGATATTTGTGGACAAACTAATCACTGGATTCTGATCACAGCTCCTCAAAGTAGCTCACACAAAGACCTCTCCAGTGTCCTCTCCACGGTAGATGAAAAGGCCAGCAAAGAGACCGCAATAACCTTGGTATGGTTCCAGCCACGACTGCCCAGGGGATTGCCACACTTCCCCCCCCCCCCCCCCAGTACGTAATTTTCATGGGAAATACAAAACCAAATCTCACGTGAACATTGCTTAGTGGTGGAGGAACCTCTGTGGTGCTTACCAGGTTGTTCCAGTAGTTAACCACCCTACCTGTTGGTAGGTCTGATTTCCTAAGCACAAATGGATGTCAGCATCCCTACTGTCAGCCCTTACAATGAGTTTAAAGACTCTCCACATTGTTAGTGTTCAAGAGCTTCCTAAGCAGGAAACAATCCTCTTCATAATGTGTCCAGAGCTCATTCCAGAAAGTTTGGTGAAAATGCCATTGTCAGCATTATTTACTTCACAACAAGATTTTCTCAGTATTCAGATTTCTATAAATACCTCTGTCTGAATAGATTGCAATAAATGTAATAAATTAATCTGAAATTTTGGATTTTAGCATGAGGTTTCTAATAGCAACCTGATGGAGCTTGCAGATTTGTTGTTGTTTTGTTTTTTGTCAAACAATTAAGTCCATCCTGTATAATTACTTCTTGTCTGTGCTTCCTTTGCCTGCTTTGTTTCCAAACCTACTTGCAGCTTTAGGTATTTCTAATAAGGTTTTATTGCTGTTTCTTTCTTGATGTCTTATATTTTCCTACAAAAATGGGAAAACTGCAAATACAAATGCATTTGGGGAACATAAATAAGAGTACTATAGGAAGAGAGATTCAATCTTAGATGTTATGTCCTATCAGATCATGTGATGTGATTTTGAAGCACGTCTATCTTAGAGCAATTTACAAACTTCAGAGGAATTCTATCCCACTGACAAAAAAAACCCCACCAACAAAGAAATATTGTGCTGTTACTATGTTAGACATTTGAAATAAATTACCTGGGCCACATATTCTGAAGTTCAAGGTTCAGGTTTCATGATCACAGCTCAGGAAAGAAGTAGACTAACTTGGACTAGATGATGACAAGTTAAATGTGATGATCAGAAAACGTAACTTACAGGGAATAATTGAATGAAAAACAGCTTCTTGATCTTGGAAGACTGACTGGACACACTGTAACAATTTTCAAATGTATAAAAGGCTGCCATGAAGAACTCGTAACAATCTGTTTGCTGACATGACTGGGATTAACAGGAGACCTATTGAATTTAAACTCCAAACAAGGGAAATTTCCAATATGTAGAATTAGACATGCTTTAAAACTTTATAATGGTGCAATAAGTGAATCACAATGTAGAAAACAGGTTGTCTACAGAGTTCTGGTGTCTCAATCACTGGATGTATTGCAGAAAAAAAATGACAAATGTCTCTCGATTTGTATATAATTACATATAATTAACCCTAGTTTGAAGTAAGACGATGAGTAAATTACCTCTTTCCTCATTTCATCTGTTAGGATTCAGATCAGATGCAATAGATTAATAACATTTGAGTTTTCATGGTGTTTTTAATGCTGGGATTTTAAGCATGAGGTGGGAAGGAGACACTTTCTGAATCATTCTGACAAGCAGTATATTGCAAGAAGGACTGCAAGTACAAAGGAGATAAACAAAGTGAGCAAACAGTTCATCGCAGACAGGAAATTCAGCCAGTTTGGATATCATCAACAGAAGCAATTTACCATTAGAAAATGACTCTGCATTGAAGTACTTTGCAGAAATATATTTTCGTGGAGAAATTCCCTGCCTCCCAGATTAATACATTTTCATGACTTTTAATATTCTGTCCTGATGCTTTCAGAAAAGAATACTTTTTGGTTTGGTTTTTTTTCATTTTAAAATAACTGATTTCAAATATTTATATACAGATAATTAAAATGGAAGAAATCATGATTGCAACAAACTATTTTGATTTTTTTAAAGAAAATATTTTTATTAGTTCTAAATAAAAATATTTAGAAGAAGAACTTTGGGTTCTGCCTCAGAGGAAAAGTAAATGTCACAATCATTCAATGTCCTGTGGAATGAGTCTTCTACTTCCTCCAAACTTCAATTAAAATGATCCTAGATTTTTAGTAAAATTAGGCATTGTTTAAATATGCATTTGGGGAATCTCTCTGGGTTTGCAAAGTACATATACATAAAAGGAACTGAACAGTGGCTGTATCCCCATGTTCAGTCTATAGCTGCAAAATTTTTGTTTTTCCTTTATATCATGATTCAGGTTACCTTCAGTTTTTCTGAAGAGAAATTACAGGCTTTATAATATCACTCAAATATAGCTTACAGTGAAACTTAGAGTGAGACATAGGAATGGTGGGTGCTTTCTATCCCCTGAAAAGCACAAAATATTTGAACAAAGGCAGTTGTATTTGAAGTACTGAAGTATTCAGAATATTTAATTTCTTTTTAGAGACTTAGCTCATAAAATATTAACATTCACTTCTTCCCACTCAAACAAGGATGGATTTTTTTAATAATAATGAGATATAATTTGAAAATTCTTTCTTTTTCAGAAACGCCTTTCTTATTTTTTTTGCTAAGCGTGCATTTATTAGTCTTCCTTAAAGTTTAGCTGAATTTTACAAGGGTAGCGTCACTGTGATATTGACTGTCCTGTTTGACCCAGAGGAACCAGGTAGTGCCTGAGAGGCCTGTCCCAGGGATGGTAGGGTGCAGTTCCAGCAGTCTGTCACCCTCTCACGCTCCCTGCTCCTCCCCTTCCTCACCTCCTCCCGGAGCTCTGGCGCTAAGCAGAGGGGCTCTGCTCCCGGCCCCTCTCCACATGCGTGCTCACCGCTGCCGCCCTGGGCCGGGCCGAGAGCCGGGCCCGGCCTGCGCCCTGACCCCTGGGCGGTTTTGCC